>LGRX02006433.1:0-60876 GCA_001247695.2 Cymbomonas tetramitiformis
GAAGTGGCCATCGTGGACAGGAAGCAGATACTGCACGACCATCACCGAGGCCACATCGTGCAGGCCATCGTAGAGCACATCGAGAAACTTACCGCCAACACCACTGCCCTCAAGGACACCGAAAACATCTTTGACTTCCACGTGCCGGCCCGGCAGTGGGCGCCTTCGACGCCTGGGGACCCATCGTCCCTGCTACAGTGGAAGCGCAACGGTGGTGGGTATACAATCAACTACTACGCCATACTTGCGGAGAAGGCGTACGACGCGATCGCCAAGGCGGGAAAGCAGACGGTGAGAGTACTGGCAGGGGTAGACGACTCTGGCCGACGCATCTCCACCTCGATCACAGTTGAGGTGGGAAGGTGGAGCGCCCAAGGTGCGGGCACCAAGCAACGTCAAACCCCACGGGCAGCACGTGGCAGGGAGGCGCGTGGGGGGAGAATCGACCAGATAGCCGAGGAGGTGGCCTCCCAGTTCATCAACAAAGTGGGGTCGAAGGCCGACGAGGTCTTCCAGCAGGCCGTGGCCACCAGCAAGCAGCCCACCCCCGAGACCAAGAAGCTGCTCAAAAACATCAACAAGCAACTGGAAAGGTTCAACGAGTCCAAGCCCGTCACACTGGACGAACTCCGTGACTTACACAAGGAACAAGAGCGCAACGCTGGGGTGCGCCATACAGAGATCACTCAAGAGGTACGGGGCTTTCATAAAACATACCAGGAAACCGGTGGTGCCATGGTGGACACCCTCAAAGCACTCACCGATCGACTGACAGGCGACGGAAAACACCAGGCACCCGATCATCCGCTTCACTTCACAAAAAGACCGACACCACAGACCGCGGAGGAGGACGATCAATACCGGGGCATCCCCTACACTGGCAAGAAACCCGATCCCAAGAGGAACCAGCCCCCACCAAAGAGACCGGCAATCAGCACGGGGGGCCGGGCGATCGACGCTGAGCCACCGGCGAAACGGAGGGCACAAGGGGGCGCACAGGCAGCAGCACAAGCGGGGGCACAATCTGAGAGCCCCCGACCTGCCCCGCCAGTCACTAGATCGAGAGAGGAAAGATAGAGCAAGCAGACCCAGTATAGTTAGCCTGAACTTACAAATCATGGTAATATTTATGTTGTCTCTACCTGCCAATGCAATTGTCACTGACAAACACCGTGAATGCATGCACCCAACATGCATTTCCTGCATTGACCATACCCTACCCGGCTTGGGGTGGGGACGGCAAACGCGTCTGCAAAATTTCCGCCGCCTTATGTCAATTTTATTTTGATAAATATTATGGATATTCAGCGGCTTATTTTTGTTTTTATGATACGCACGTAGTATCTTTGACGCCTTTTGAGACGAGCGGAGCTCAGTATGTCGAAATACGGCCGGAAATCTTCGGCTGCTGAGCCGCTACTTACGAGTCTTGAAGTCCATCTCAAACAAATAATGAGTAGTGCCTCAACAGCACTGCGCTTACTGAAAGTAACAGAAAGGAATTTTACCGCACTGCAGCAGGTGGAGGCAGACGCAGCAGCGGAAACATGCCTTACAAATCTCACAGACTCGCAAGTAGTGACAAAAAATCTGCTCGAGGCAGTTAGGCTAGTAGGCGCCAACGCAGTTGCGACTGTAGCCACAGCAGAACGTGCCATCATCTCAGAGAAGAAAAGTAATCAAAGAGGGCGCGACAACTCCCCACTAGGAACCGCATCTCATCAGGGTCCTAGCGCGAAAACAGTCAGACGGAAAATATTACGGAACGCAAATAGAGTGGCGAGACAATTTGTAAATAGTGGCGCAGAGCAGCCTGCGAAGACGAATCCAACGGAATCTACACCTGAAGCCATGGCTATTGCAGACACAGCAACTGCAAATCTACGGACGCATCGGGAAACAAAGAAACAGGCACACAGTGTCGCCATCCCAAGCGACTGTGGTGACAGGATCCTTTCGGAGAATCACATACGCCTACAGACACGCAAACGCTCAGAGTCACTGCCTACAGCTTCGAAACCACCTGACAAATCAAAAAAGCGCCCAGGGTCTCAGAGGCAAAATACATATAAGTCAATCCTGCGGAGTCCCATACCTAGCTAGCTGCGACAGCTGGCATCGAAAGACGCCCCCTTCTCTTAGTAATCGACACTAGTTCACAATAGCCGTATTAAGGTGTGATGAGGTATTAACATCCCGGTGGAGAAGAACAGGGAAGAGCGCCGCGCACGAGAACCACTTTTCCTGAAAAGGTTTTTGTAGCTTGGATCTCTTGCAGCGTGCTGCAGTGGGGAAAGTAAGAAAATCCTCAGCGGCATCGTCGGACTCTGCACCGATAAATAAATAAGCAGGGGGGGCAAAACTGCCGGAAACAGATCGACAAATAGAATCCTTTGCCCACACAAAAGAGGCAGCAGCCGGATCGGAGTGGTGCAACTGTTGCTCATGTAATAGAAGCATCCTTCCCCATCTTAGTGCTAACTAGTGATAAACTAGCAATTCGTCTGCACACACGTAGCCATAGGAGAAGTAATTTACTTATCTGCACATCTGGTAACTTGTCTAGGCCCAGAGTAGGGCCTGGGAAATTAATTTACTCACACGCCCAACAGGGCGTGGTTTTTTCTTTTTCTTTGACCATACCGGGGGACCGAGCATGAACCGTACACCGTTCGAATGGAAAATGTCAGTTCACTATAATAACTCACAACAAACTAACCAAAAACTGATAACAACACCCCGACAAACAAAGAGTTCACACCACTCTTGGGTTCACCCTGATGACACACCAAACATTTGGGATAATGCTGCCTCACAATACCCACACTCCCACGCCAGTGGCAAGCAAAACAAAAAGCACCAAAGGGACAGCAAATGCGGGTACACACCAGTGATTACGGAGGTCCTACCCAAACCTTTCAGCCGAGGAAGGGCAACATTACCACCCAACTGGCTAAACCATAATTACACAAATAACCCTACAATAACCCTAAGCAAAAAAGATACAAATGACAGTATACAGCCCAAATTACTGGGAATAAAACTGAAAAACCTCGGGGGACGACTCAGGGGGGTGGAAGGACTGTATACACAAAATACAAGAGCAAAATTCCAATGGTCGACCACAAACGAATTCCTAAAAATGCTCTACGTTAAATTCGGAAAAACCGGAGAATATACTGAAACCCAGCGAAATTTTTGCACCACCACGGGACAACAAAACAAAAACACAACCCACCTTGGGAATACCAGTTGGGGCATTACAGCAAGTGATTTGAGGCAATGTAACGCTGTAACCATAAACCCAACAACTGGACTGCATAGACACGAGAAGGGCAGAGCAACAGCAACCCGATGTGACTACCCCCACCAGTCGATAGTAGCATTACCACCCACCCGACTAACCCATGAATGTCCGAACAGCACAAACAACCCTATAATAACCCTAGGCAAAAAAGACACGAATGACCTTACACAGCCCAAACTACTGGGAAGGAAGCCAAAAAACTCTAGGGGACGACTCATGGGGGCGGAAGGGCAATGCACACAAAATATGAGAGCAAAATTCCAAAAGTCGACCACAAGCGAATTCCTAAAAATGCTCTACGTTAAAATCAGAAAAACTGGAAAACATGTTGAAACTCAAAAGATTTTTGGCACAGCCATGGGACAACGAACTAAAAACACAACTCACTCTGGGAATACCTTTAGGGGTGTTACAACATGCGATTTAGGGCAATGTAACGCTGTAACCATAAACCCAAAAAATAGACTACACAGCTGCACGAAGTGCGGAGCAGCAGCAACTCAATGTGAACACCCCCACCGACCAACGGTAACATTACCACCCACCCGACTGACAAGGAGCAACCAGGACATTGCCAGGCCCCTGCAGAACGCCGCACTCGCCCTGACCCCAATACTCACCATGCTATTACTTACCACAATGCCAAGAAGAAAAGCGCCTGGCCGCACGAAGAAAACGAACAACATTGAACCCAACAGCATAACGTATAAAAGGAGGAGCAGGAGGAAATGGACCAAGGCGAGAAATGCAACGAAAGGGAGGGCACAACCACCTCCCGGCCAGAAACTGCTCAGAATAATTTACCGAAATGGTAAACCCATGCTCATTAGAACAAGGAAACCCGAATATGCGGTAACTGCAATACCAGAGGGCACCCCAACCAAGAGCAAGCTGCTGATGAGGGGAGTTGAACAGAGAATGAGGCAAAGAGCCAGCCGCTGCAAGCAGAGCATGGCAGGTGGGGGAAGCCGGGACCACGCGGGGATGCACCCACACAACACCACCTCAAAAGGACTGTTCGAAAAGAAGGGCCGACTGAACATGTTCCAAATGCAACATGCCCACACACTATATGAGAATGACCCATTGCCTCCTCTGGTGGTAGCCTCAATGAGGGAAACACTGAAACCAGGGAACACCAAAGAGCCACATACTACGAAGGCACTACAACTACTCAAGAACCTCCAGAGCTTCTGCATACCGGTATGCGATGGCAAGCACTGGAGAGTAGTGCTGGCGGGACCAGACAAAGCAAACGACAAACTTAAGCTCTGGATATATGATTCCTTGAATGGTAAAACTAAAGCAACCCTACACAACACAAAGAGACTTACGACATAAATGACCAACTGGGCAGAACACCTCACAAGGAAACTAAGCAGACAAGTAACAGTGGAACTAATGAACGTGGGCAACCAAAGCGCACAAGACCACTACAGCTGTGGGGTATGGGCCCTGATGGCCACCAAAGCATGGATGCACTTCCAGGAAACATGCCCAGAGGGACACTGGCCCACCCACTTCAATGAGGCGGTCAGCAAATGGGGACCCACCAACAGAGCAGCGGTGGATGCCTACAGGAAGTCGATACAGCACTCAGTGAAGAAAAGAATAACTGCCGCCGAAGGACAACAGCAAACGCCAGGGGGCAGTCAGCAAATGACAGGGGCCAGGGAACCCACTGATGACCCAAACCCAAACCCGCAAGCCGAGGCACAACCGCCACGAACCCAGGAGGGGGGGCACAGAGTACACACAAAGCAACAGGGACTATGGAAATGGCTCCATAGACTGACCCCCATGAACCAGGCAAGGGACAATGAGCACACGCTCGGAGAGCAGGGAACGATGGAAACCCACTCGGACGAGGGGGGGGAAGAGACAAGCGATGAACCCACTGCACAATGGGAGAAATTCGAAGACGTGCAACAGGAGGCACCGGAAACAAACAAAGACCCCCGAAAACACCAGCCCCCCCTCACAGAACCAAAAAAGGGGGAGATAGGAGAAGACCGCCTACACATGCTCACATGGAACATAGCGGGACAAAGTGACGCCTGCCTCGACCTAGCAGAGGCAGTCAGGAAAAGACACCAGAACCAACTGGGTCTGCAAGTGGTGGTGCTCACGGAAGTGAAGCATGCACACGACAGTGTGATGAGGAAATTCAGAGACCTGCAGTACACTGCAATAGGCACCAAAACAGAGGCGAAAGAAGCAGACGGTACTGCGGAGCAGCCAGTGAAAGGAGGAGTAGCCATACTACTTAGCAGCCCCTACGGCCACGCTCACAACCACCATGTTGTCCCAGCGAGGCACCTGGAGGGGTACCTGCTCCATGTGGTGTTACACCTGCCCGGGGAAGTAATGTACCACGTGCTGGGCATATACAACCCACCGGGAGCGGAGGAGGGGAAAACCAGAGACAAAATACTAAAGTACACAGCCAACCTGTTCCGAAGAACAGCGGAAAAACCGAACGAGCATGTCATTGTTGGAGGAGACCTCAATGCAAGCAACACCAGCACAGGAAAGAGGGTAACGAAAACCGACAGACAATGGAAAAAGCTCGCGGAAGAGTTGAACCTCCATAATGTAGGTCCAACGGTTAATACCACGCTGAACTGGGCAGAGAACAGAAACATTGACAGATGGCTAGCACCGAAGGACAAACGGGCCCAATACGAGAGGGGAAGCACCGCACACCTCACTCAACACCACACGAGTGACCACGAGATGGTAAGCCTTACGACCCTTCGGCTAGACAGCATAGACACCCATGAACCATACGTGGACCAAGACCCCCACCCAGGGCAAGTAAAACTGAACACGCCCTTGAGCAAAGCCCACAGGGAAACCCTCCAAAGCGTCCTCCTCAGAACACACGACTACGCCAAGACTGCTAAGCTGAAAGACATGACAGAGATAGCCACCCAATGTAGGGAAGAAGGCAACAAGCAGGTGGCACATGCCACCATAGACAGAGCAGGAGAGGCAGTGCTGAGTATACTCAACAGAGCAAACAATTGCGCGCTGAAGGACGAGGAACTACCGACGGTGATAACTGGAAGAACCTCCACCCATGGGGCAACGGACCTACTAATGAGCAAAAAGGACAGAAAAGAAAGAGATGCCGCGATACTCAAAATGCGGATGCACAAGAAAACCAAACGACAACTACGAAACCCACACACGGAACACGCAACTCTCCGCCACCTGAAGGAAGGAGAAACAAAAGGCCCGACAAACAGGGACAATGCAGACACAAAGGAATGGGTCTCCTGGCTCACTGAGGAGGCCAAAAAAGAAAAGTCGGCTGCACACAAAGTGGTCAAACAGCACTGGAAGCGAGCCAAACAAAGACATAATGACAAAACAGTAAGAGAATACTGGAACAACCAGAAACGATACCACAAAAGGATTTATGCCAAGGCCCAAGAAACAGGCCATGCCCCCACGGCGAATATACAGGCCTTACAGGACAGGGAGGGCAACCTAGCTGTGGGCCACAAGAACATTGCAAACGCACTAGTGGACCACATGGCCCACTCGGCACCATATAGGATGGAACACCGTAGTCTACCCGACCTAGCACCCCCACCATGGGAAGACCCAGCCCACAAGGAGCGACTCATAAAGGCACCAAGACCGGACCCCAAGGGAATGGACCTCACGATAAGTAGACAGGGCTACAGCAAGGCAGTACACACCCTAAACAACAACAAGGCACCAGGCCCCACCAGAACCCCTAACGAAATTCTCAAGTACATGCCAGAGGACTTCCACGATGCCTTGCATGCGCTCATGCTGGAGATGTGGAACAGCAAACACGTCCCCCTCACCTGGAAGAGAGGGACATTCTGCTTTCACCACAAGAAAGGAGATGTCACCCTACAGCAAAACTACAGGCCCATAGCCCTACTGGAGGGAGTATTCAAACTATACACCTCGCAAATAGCAAACATGCTCTCCACGTTCTGCGAAACACAGGGGATACTAGCCCAGGCACAGGAAGGCTCCAGAGAGAAAAGAAACACACTCAGACAACTCACGAGAGTGACCAACGCAATAGAGGATGCAAATGTCTCCGGACGGGAACTGCATGGCCTGTATGTAGACTTCGAAAATGCATATGGCTCAGTGGACCACAACAAGCTGCTACATACAATGCAGTACCTTGGAATACCTGATGAGCTTACACAAGTAGTGCGAGATGTCCTAGGTACACAAAGTCATGACACCATGTCAATGTACACCGGGGTAGGGGGGGAAACCTCGCACGAAATGGTCCAGGTACAAAGAGGTCTCCTCCAAGGAGACAGCATGAGCCCCCTCCTCTTCATAATATACCAGGAACCGCTGTTAAGATGGCTGGAGGTGGGGGAGCATGGGTACCAACACAAACACGCAGCCGAGCAGGAAAGACTGGGCCCCCTCAGGACGACAGCAGGGGCGTTCGTCGACGACCTGCTCATACTATGCCCCACGATTTTCCACATGCGAGCCCAGCTACACAAGCTAGAGACATTCTCACGATGGAGTGAACTCAAAGTTAACCTTACCAAGTCAGCCATAACCGGCATAAAAAATGGGGTCTCCATACCTGAACAACTCCATAAGGACCTCAAAACGGTTGGGGTGGATGGTAAGCTGAGCCACTTCAAAATACTCAAACCGGAAGACACATACAAGTACCTAGGAGTACTACTGGCATTCACAGGCAGATGGGACAAGGAGAAGGAAGCTGCCAGGGAGGAAATGAACCATAGGATACAAGCACTACTGCGCTCGCCGCTGACGCCAGACCAAAAAGAGTACTCCCTCCACTCTGCAATACTGGGAAAGTTCAGGTATGGACTGCACTTAGGCCTCTACACCGCGGGTGAAATAGACGACTTCAACAAAGTAATAGGTGGGGCCACAAAGAACATACAAGGCCTACCCCGTAACGGAACACCGAACATTTTCACCACACAAAAAAGGAAAGGTTCGGATTGGGCATGGTGCCACTCCAGGCAGTCTACGCCCAGGCAATTTGGAGCGGACTGCTGGAAGCCATGCACAGTGAGGAGGACAGAGGAGCCGTACGGGGCCCTGCGTGGAGGCAAATAAACCTGAGGTCAAGACTCAGAATGTCCCACGTCAGCAGGTCCACCAGAGGACTGATAGAATACCACTGCACCACACGCAAGAATTGCACAGACCTTGACAAACTCTGGGGGGGACACCAGACAAAACACAACACACTAAGAAAACTCAATGCCCTTCTTAGATACAACATTACGCCCCAAGGAACAAAAGGGATGCTCAAACAACTCCAGACCCCAGTACCGAAGATAATGGAGCAGCTAAAAGGGGCGACAAGAAGGAGTCTGACAAAGAGATGGAAGGAACCACGAGAAAAACAAAAGCTGGCAAAATGGTGGATGGGGACCTGCCGGCGCCTCCGGACTGGCAAGCGATGTGCACAGACCAAACCGCCAAGCTCACAATACCCAAGGACACGCCGACTGCGATAAATTTCACGACGTGCCTCAAACTATTCACGCATTTCCCGGACCTAGCCTTCCTTACCACCAGAGATGGCCAACACGCGATTAGTCAGGTGAACGTCAGGGAACAATGCACAGATGCAACCCTCAGCGCAGACCGCAGTGCCATAGCAAAAGGCCTGGCACACCTATACCCATACCTTTGCGAAGCCCAGCCGAGGAACATAGCGAAGCCAGGGGACTTCTATGACAGCCTCACAAACCGACGACTGAAGCAACAATACAGGAGCATGCCCAGTGAGGGGCCGTTGGACCCCCACACAATGCGAACCAACCTCCCGCGCCTCAACCCGGAACAACTACGGGCTAAAATGACGGAATGGGAGGCGAAACTAGTCCCCAGAGAAGAAATTCATAGGCAACTCTCCCTGCACCCGCTTACAAGAATTAACGAGACAGAAACCACCGGTCAAACGTGGGGGGAAGAGCAGGAAGTCCCACAAGACCTCCACGCAGACCTACAAACTAAGTGGATAGATGAGGTAGACCCCATGGCGGAAAAAATGGAGGCAGATAGCTTTGAGAAGGGCCAAACGATAGACAAACCGAAAGAAATTGTGGCAATGAGGACCCTACTCATTGACCCAACGGACCCGCACTCCCAAGTGACACAGTACAGAACCCAGTGGAGGCACCCAACAGGGGAAGACTCCTACTCGTGGAGTACAAGAGAAACCATAACTGACTTCTTGAAACTAGCAAAGCGAAGGGGCCAAAGTGCGACCACCTTCCCAACCCTGACAAGAAGGCTACGAGCCAGGGGCTCCCAAGTGACCCACCCCAGAGGTCTCAGGGAGATACTGGCCGGAAGGCCTCACCTGGGACAGGCCTGGCCCACACTACATGCGGGAAACCTCACCCTGGACCCGACGGAAACCAACCCGGAGCAGGACATTGCGGACAACAGAGAACACCACTGCCAACTGCGGATGGAAGGGGACCTCGCCCACAGCTACCACAGAAACGGGAAGTACATAGGCACCCTTACAAAAGAGAAGCTTCTCAGGCTACATGAAAGGTACACCCAAGCAGTGGGTACCACACACCACCAAACCCCGCACCAACGCACGCTACGCACTGAGATGTGGGAGGACCATAAAATACAAGTCTCCACATTTGAGGAAGAAGTAGGGCACCTACTTATTAGATACTCAAGCAAAGAAGAAAAGGAGGAAAGGAAAAAGAACCTACAAAACCACTGGACATTCCCCGCCCAGATGCAAAGAGCACTACAACAGGCATTCGGACTCAACACTGAACTATTCGCCTCACCCCTCAATGTCCACCACAACACCACGAACTACTACGCCAAATATGACAGAGACAAGGTGTTCGGGGCCAGAGGCTCAGCCTGGACTGCAAACTGGATGAAACTGGGGGCCTACCAGTTCAACCCAGAATACACGCCACAGGACCTCAAGAAGGCACTGGACTTCGCCATTGCAGCCACCACCACACAGGACCCGGTATTCGGGGTCGGAATATACCCAACGTATGAAAAAAACCCCTATAGGAAACTTTACAACGCACATGCAGGGCACCTAGTGCACGAACTGCTTGAAATACCGCAAGGCAAATTCACATTCCTGCCCCCTGACCACTGGATGGGTGCCACACACCAGCAAGCGAAGCAGTGCAACTGGAACCTCAGGGTACTGATTGTTGCCAACAAAGCGGGGTGGCAGGCCCACTGCGGGGACCCAGACATTGCTGCGGATTGCATAAGAAAGGCACTCACAACTTGCCCGCAGAGCAAGGTCCGCACGACCACAACCGCCAAACAGCCGGCAAGGGAGGCGAACCAGCACGACAAGCACGAACCAAACCAAGAAGGATACACCCTCGGTACCGACTGCATTATTGACACAAGACCATGGCAGAGATATGAATTCCCGGAGATTAAAACAAAGGACATGACGGATGCAATGGGAAGAATGTGCAACACAAGGCCGCACATAAGGAACGACCTCTACCCCCAGTGCTTCAACGTACAGACAGAAATTGAAACCTGGTGGGAGGACAGCCACCTCCATGTGGAAGACGGACCAGCCAAATGGGAACTCCTCCCCGGTAGCAGGGGAGGAAAATGGGACATACACCCCCCCACAGTGCAACAGGTGATAGAAGCGAACACCTCGCACACCAGACTCAGAAGACAGACTGACGCCCAAATGCTATGGGACAAAGTGGCGAGGTCAAAAATTGTCAGATACCCCGCCGACTTCTGGCCCGAGCACGAGCCGGGGGTCCAAGGGAGAAGATGGGAACTAACGAGAGACCGGACAGAGGACCCCAGGAACCTACCCCCGAGTGACACACCAGCCCAACTGACATACCCCCCCCTCAAAGGGCACACGAAGCGACCTCGTACCTATACACAGACGGCAGCAAGAGAGAAATTGAAACAGAGGAAGGAGGCAAAGAATGGGCCTCAGGAGCTGCGGTATGGGACCCCAGGTCCGGAGAAGGGGAGGCCCACATGATTAGATGGGAAGGTGAGGACCAAGAGGTGAACAGAGCCGAGCTTCTTGCCATACAAAAAGCAGTTACACTCCCGCCGCCACCAAGCGGCGAAGGACTCACCATTTGCACGGACAGTGCCAACTCCATTAGACAACTGGAGAACATGAGAACAAAACCCCACAGCATGGAACACCACCGGCAAAGAGACCTCCTATATGCCATACTGGTCAACATTGAAGCATTGGTAGCAGCGGGGCACACGGTCTCCTTACTGAAAGTCAAGGCACATACAGGAATTGCGGGAAACGAAAAAGCTGACGAAGCAGCCAAGCAAGCATGCACTACAGGGACCTTCACGGAGGCATGGGATAATGACGAAACAATACAAGTCAAACCCATGGTACCAGATGAAGACTCGGGCAGCAGAGAACTACAAGGAAAGCTCGCCGTCCAGAAATATGTGACCACATTACTACGTGAACAGCAAGCCCGAGGAAACAGCAGGCTCACGGCAAAAACTACCGAGCTTCAAGGAGAACCCACAACATGGACCCACCAACTGAAAACGAAGCACATTTTCAGGTGGGAAGCACACCATGACCAAGCGCAGCAAAATGAAGAGGAGCAAGCAATGATGCGGGACCCGAAGCCCAACCAACAGCAACAGGCCGACCAAACCAGAGATGAAGAAGACAGGCAAATAAAAGCCATGATGGAACAAAGGGAGGATGAAGAGATGCTCCTTATAAGAGACATGCACGAGCAACAAGACCAAAAGGAGACAGAAGGCAGAACAGGCCCCACCCGGGGAAGCGACCCCACACCTGCAGAGACACCACCCCAACCCCGTGAGGGGGAAGAAATATTGGAGGAACTCAACGAACTCGTGGAGAGACTCGAGGTGACCCAAAAGCAGCACAATGATGAGGAAACCTTTGGGATGCTCAATGAACTCATTGAACAGCGGGAAGCACCTAAAGGGGGACCGGCAAATGAAAGACAAGCTCACCATGACCGGGTCACGGAGGAGTCCAGAGTCCATGCGATGATGCAGGACCCGATGCCCAGAACAAGATGGAAGCAACGAAAGCACGACATAACACACAACAGAACGAAAAATAGGAATGCCCCCCCGGTTCAAGAGAACAAGGCCACCGACAACTGGCTGAACGAAACAATGGGGCACCTCAAGGGAGACAAGCCACTACACAAAATAGCGAACGGCTTCTGGAAACGAGCCACCTTTGCGGCGCGGAAAACAATACTCAAATGCAGACTGAGAATACTGCCAGCACAAGACTACGAGACGGCGAAAAACTCAGCCGGAGGAAACGGAAAGTGCACCCTGGAAGGATGTCGGCACAAAGGGGTGGATTACGCGAAGGGCTTCCTCATGAGAGTGGGGCACGCCCTAGGTGGATGCGACAACCCACAAATGCGGGGAATGTTCTCGGACAGGGCGGACGCCCACGCAGACGAACTTAAACACATACTTGACCACCATAGGAAAGGAGGATGCAAGGTCCTTGCCTACACCGGAAAAAAGAGGGACCCAGGTGTTAAGCCAAGAGTACTTCCAAACTACATACTTACCAGAGGGCAATGCAGACACGACGGAAAGAACAACCCAGGCAGAAAGGATGGACCCGACACAATACCGAGCTTTGTAGACATAGTCATGATAGAGGGCCTGGAGGACCTAGAAGACGGGTGGGAATGCACACAACAGGAAGCACCAGCAAGAGTCAAAAACCTACACCTCATTGAGGTGGCCCACACCGACGACGAGAAATGGGGACCCAAGCTCCTGGAAAAATACACGAAATATGGACCACTACTACAACTGCTACGTAGACATGGATTCCGTGCCAAACTCCATGTCTTTGCAGTGGGCAGAACAGGCACGGTATACAAGCACAACCGAGACATACTCGAGCAACTCGGACTCGACAGAAAAGAAGCCATACAGGCACTGCAAAGGATACACGACCTGACGGTGAACTACGCTCACAGCACCTACCAGCTATACAGAAGGCTCAGACAGGAGAAACAAGAGAAGGAAAAAGATGAGAACCACCCAGTGTAAATTGTCCCATTAAGGCCGCCACTTGTGGCGGTCCGGCCCAGAGTAGGGCCGGGGAAATTAATTTACTCATACGACCGACGGGCGTGGTTTTTTCTTTTTCTTTTTTTCTTTTCCCGTCAGGTGGAGCAAAGGTCTCAGTGATACCAAGCACGAAGCTTCTAAGCAAGTTCCTAGCAGGGTCAACGGCTGTACTGCGGAACACTAGGCGCCATGCGCAACCAGGGTCTACGGCTGGTTCTTCGAAGCTGCTGTGAAGGGTCTACGGCTTCACAGGTTCCCCATGGGAATCGTGCGTCATCTGAGACTCTCTGCCGCCACCTGCCACCAAACAGCACACCCCTGTGCATCATCCCTTGCAACCAGAGGAGTGGGTGGGTGGGAAAAAGAGAGGAAGAACAAGGATGGAGCGTTGCTCCTGAGGCTGAGATTCCGAAAAACTGCTTGACACTCCCTGAGAAAGTTGTTAACAACTAACTTCTCGTGTCAAGCCCAGACGTGTCACGTGTCACCGATCACAGCGATCGGTGACTCCCCCCGTCCCGATGCCACAAACAACAGTGTGGCATCGATCTGGCAGACGGGCCTGGCGACCCTAAACTTAGGGTTCGCGCGCATTGCTTCTACAATAACCCAAATTATTATTTTCCAAATAATAATTGTCTATTATTGTACGAAGCATGCACTCTCCCCCCTCCCCCACAGAGAGCACCGGACACAAAGGCAAGCAGAGGTCTTGGCATATTCATATATTCACAATATATTAATTGCCACCCAGTCTGGCCTATTCGGTCTCTCGGCATGTGGCATGAGTGTCTGTCTCCCTCTCCGTCAGGTGGAGCAAAGGTCTCAGTGATACCAAGCACGAAGCTTCTAAGCAAGTTCCTAGCAGGGTCAACGGCTGCACTACGGAACACTAGGCGCCATGCGCAACCAGGGTCTACGACTGGTTCTTCGAAGCTGCTGTGAAGGGTCTACGGCTTCACAGGTTCCCCATGGGAATCGTGCGTCATCTGAGACTCTGCCGCCCAATCTGCAAAGCAGCCGCTCACCTGACAGACCTAACAGGCACCCAAAGCCACATGTGAAGGGGAGGGAATGTGAGAAGGAGCGGGCCGTCACCTCAGGAGAGCTCCTTCGCTGCCTCCGCGAACGCGGCCGGAAGGATGAGCCGCTGCTCGTCGTCCAGCTCGCAGTACCTCTCCCAGCAGTCGGACTTCCAGTCCCCCTGCAGCTTGATGTAGAGCCTCTCCACGTTCAGCCGCATGGCTGCCGTGGCCCCGCCCCTGCGGAGCGAATGCCCGGCATACCGAGCCGGGTCCAGCCCCACCTGCACAGCCAGGCTCTTCAGCCCGGCCACCAGCGCCGTGTGCGACATGGGCACCAGCGCGCCCCGCTTGCCCCTCCCTTCCACCTGGAAGAGGGGCGCCTCATCCGGCAACCCCTCCGTGGCCAGCATGAGCCGACGGAGGGCCTCCACCGGGCACAGCCTCGACCCCGGCACCGCCACCAGCGGCACCCAGTGGTAGCGCTCCCCGCACTGGATGGTCTTCGAGTGTCGCACTCGGATCCACACCACATCACCGTCCTCCGCGAAAGCACATCCTCCCGCACCAGCGCACCTCTGGCGTTCCACGCCTGGGACTTCCCCGTGGTGAGGTTGTCCTTGCGGAACAAGCCGTAGAACCCCACCAGGATGGCTGCCCACAGCGCCAAGCCCGTGATCGACTCCATGTCCGCGAACTCCGCCATGCGCGCTAGGTCCCGCAGCGTGATGGGCATCACCGGCTTCGCCGGCCGGTCCCACTTCCTGCGCACGCCCTGCAGGGCAGCTGCCACCCAGAACCTGAGCCACCGGCGTCCACTCCACCCCCTGCTGCAAGTGAAGGGACCGCACACCTGCCAGGTAGGACTTGATCGTCCCTGGCTGCACGAACCACGCTGAGAAGGCAATGAAGCGCGCTAGTGTGGCATCCGACGCCGGGAGAAATGGCTCCAGCGTGCCCAGGCACGCGAAGCGCACGCAGAACGTGAGGAAGGCCTTGACCCCCGTGTCGTAGAACCTCTGCGTGCTCTCGGCGTACGCCCCGTCTTGGTAGCGCTCCACCGCCACTGCCCGCTCCTCCAGTAGCTCCTCTGCGCCCCGATCACACCCAGTCAGGCAACTCCACTGGCTCCAGCGGCACGCGCACCACCAGCACATCCCACCGAGTGGGCCCCCACTCCGAGCGGCCCTTGCCGTCCAGCGCTGGCGCTGTGAAGAGCATCGTGCCCGCCCGGTACTTGCGCACCGGGCGGAACACCTCGCGCATCCCCGACACCAGCTCGTACGCCTCGTCCCCCTCCCACACCGGCACCAGGAAGCACCCGCCCGTGCCCATCTGCTGCCTGCGCTTGCACTTCAAGAAGTTGAGCAGGATCTCGTACATCACCGAGAAGGGGAGGTTCGCCCACGTGTTGAGCCCGTCGAAGCTCTTCTTGCGCGCGTCATCCTCCGCGCTCCAGCTCCGCACGCAGAAGGCGTTCGCCCGCGAGGACGCCACGCACGCGTCCAGAGTGAACGGTCCGATGTACTTTGGGCGCAACCGGATGTCGTGCTGCGCGCAGAGGTAGAAGATCTTCCTCAGCAGCGGGATGTACTCGACCGGTCCCCAGAACTTGTCCACCTGCGTGAGCGCGCACTGGTTGTCGATCCGTACAACCAGCGTCCACCCCGACAGTCTGTGCGCCCACAGCGCCAGCGCCCACCAAACCGCGAAGAGCTCGAGGTAGTTGATGTGGGACTTCGCCTTGCTCGTGAACGGGTAGAAGTCGCGCTGCGGCATCTCCGCCAAGTCCTCCCACGAGACGAGGAAGTAGTCGGGCTGGCAGTGGCCGCCCATCCCCTTCCTCAGCGCCGCGTCCGTCGCGAAGGCGTCCTCGTGCACGTCCTCCTTGTGCAACACCACCTTGCGCCCGTTGTAGAGCCGGATGACGCGCTCCACCACCTTCAAGTCCTGCATGACGCCGGTGTTCACCGTCACGCGCGACCTGCCGGCTGTCGCCGCGACGAGCGCGAAGCCCTGCCGCGTGTAGAGCGAGAGCCCCCACACCACCTGCGCACAAAACGCCAACAACCCAAGCAGTGACTCTAGCTTGCGCCTGCGCACCGGTCCCGTCGCTGCCTCCGCGCGCATCTCCCGCAGCTTGTCCGTCACTTGCTGCACGCGCTCCTCGTCGATCGACGCGGTGCATGTCTCGCCGTCGGTGCACAACAACACGCCGAGGAACTCCATGCGTCGCGCTGGACCTTCACACTTGGCTCGATTCACTTTGAAGCCCAGCATGGTCACGAACTCGATCAAGAGGTCCATCATCTCCTGCGCCTCAGCTGCCGTGCGCGCCACCATGAAGAAATCGTCCAGGTACCCGACGCACGGCACCCCCTGCGCCTGCATCCACGCCACGATCGCCCGCGTGTAGCGCATGAAGATGCCTGGCAAAGCGCGGTTCCCGAACGGGCTGCGCGTGTCCATGTACCGCTTGCCGCGCCACTGGAAGCACTGCGCTGCCCAGTACTGCGACGCGACGGGCAACGACCTGTACGCCTCCTCCAGGTCCACCTTCACCATGTACATGCCCGGTCGTAGCAGCGCGTACGCGTCCTTGACTGTCGTGAACTCGTCCTTCTGGAGCTCGATCCAGTCGTTGACGCCGACGAATGAAGGTCGCGAGTAATCCCACACGGGACGGTACTTGAGCTTCCCCTTGCGGAGTCGCTCCACCATCCCGAGGGCCGACACGCCCCGCGGTAGCCAATCACGGGCGTCGAAGATCCTCCCCGCGGCCATCTCCTTCGCGAGCTCCGCGGTCATCGCCTCCGCGTGCTCGTCTCCTACGTAATTCTCCACGATGTACGGCTTGTCCGGCTCCTCACCTGCGAAAGGGAAACCGACGCCACATGCCGCACCTCGCACCAGGAAAGCCACGTCTGGCCAATCCTTCAGCGCCTCCGCGAGCAGGTGCGCTCTCTCCGACATCAACGGCACCTGCGCTCCCACATCGCGCACCTCTTGCTGGAAGCGGGCGCGCTCCTCCTCTGTCGTGCCCGTACCGGAAAGGCCCCGCGCCATGGCGCCCCTCACGATCGCTGCACGCAATGCCGGCCACCTCGCCGACCTCGACTCCGCCACCGCCGGGTAGTGCTCACCGCACTCGGTACCCGCCGGAGGCACCGCCGGCGCCGACGCCGCAGCCGGCGCCGCCGGTAACGGTGCCCCCGCTGCATCCCACACCGGCGCTACCAGCAGCCTCCGAAGCCGTGCCCACCACGGCTCCGCGTCCTCCACCTGCATCTCACATGTCTCACCTGCAGGCTCGGGCTCCTGATCGCCGCTCGCCATCATCACGCCATCCTCGCGCTCCTCCTCCGGCTCCACGACGATCTCCCCCTCTGGCGCCCCCTGCGCCCCTCCGCCACCTTCCGGCTCCCCCGGGGGCGTGGCCTCCCCCGGGCTCCACCGCCCGTCCCCTCAGCGGCCGCCCGCTGGCGCCGTGCACTCGTGGCCCTCGTAGTGCACGTGGTTCTTGCTCCCGCACTTGACGCATTGGTGGTTGAACCTGCAGGTCTTCCTCCCGCATCCCGCCTGTGAGTTGTGATCAAAGCATGCCTTCGTTGATTGCTTGTCCTCACCTCGCCGCTTGCCGGGCTTGTCCGGCCTCGCCACGCTCGCCTCCGGCTGCTCCGGGTCGGACACCCGCGGCTTCTTCGAGTAGCGGCTGCCGGTGCCCACCGCGTTCCAGCTGCTGCCGCTGCCACCGCCACCTCCTCCGTAGCCCTTCTCCTTGATGCCCTTGTCGCGCTTGTACATCTCCCAGTGGGCGGTGTACGACACGAGCTCGAAGGTCGTCGAGGCCTCCTTCTCCATCCGTACGCAGAGGTGGTCGTAGAATTTGCGGAGGTGGTCCCACGCGTAATCGAACGACATCAAGCGCATCCACTTCCTGACCTGCAAGAGTAGTTCCCGTGCGTCCTCGGGGGCCTTACACGCCAGCAACGTGAAGTTCTCGTCCCACTCGTCGAAACTCCGGCAGTGCTTCGCCTTGGCCTCCAGCACCAGGCCCTTCTTGGCGTCCAATCGCCACTCCGCAGCCCCTTCCTCGTAGTCGCCCCCGGGACGCGACACTCGGATGTCCATCCCCTTCAGCGCACCACCCGCGGGGAGGAAGGGTCTGGCAGGTGCGGCAATCTCACCTGGCGGGCGCGTGATGTCCTTCACCGCCAGGCTGCCGTCCAGCGCTCGCCGAAGCTCCTCGTCCGTCGCCGTGCGAAGAGAACCGAATTGCGCCTTCGCTGCCGCCCGCTTCCGCTCCTCGCTCTCGCTGTCCTCGCCGTCCGACTCGCTGGGCTGCTTCACCGCCCGCCGCTTCCTGCTCTTCGCAGCTGCTGCTGCCCACTCCTCATCGAAGACCGGCTGTGCGATCCCCGGCACACCTGCCAACGCCTGCTGCATGTTTGCCAGCTCCCGAAGCGCGAGGTCGATGTACGCGTACAGATGCCTCGCGCGTACCTTCTCGCGCTCCGGGAGCTCCTCCAGCCCGCACTGCTCCCGCTTGCACGCGGGAAACCTGCTGTCCACCAGCTCGAATTCCCACGGCTCCACCCGCCTCGCGGGGTGCCGCCCGAAGCTGTGCTTCACTCGCGCCAGATCGGCCGCTTGGCGCGCTGCGGCCACCCTGATCTCAGTGATCACGCGCTCACACTCCGCCCATGACCACCCTCTGTGCTTCCCCGCTGACTCCCGCGTCATCTCGCGCAGTGACGCGGGCGGATCCTGCTTCTGGCTGCCGCCCTGACCGATCGGACCGCGCCCTGCCAGCGCCGCCGCGACCGCCGCGTCCACCATGCGCTGCACATCACTCTCCGTGCGCAGCACTCCCCTGGGCGAGGGCCCCGAAGACCCGGGGCTGCCACTCCCGTTCGGAGATGCCTGCGATCCGGGCCGCACCTCCTGCTGCATGTCACTCGCGGCCGCAGCCCACGCCAGGACCCTGCGCCTCTCCTTCGCCGCCACTCCACGTAGGGCCTCCCACCTAGCTCCTGGCTCCCCCAAGGGCCACTCACCTCGCACCACTCGCCGATCCGTACCCAAGAGCCCCACCTCCACCAGATCGTCGGTGGGACCCTCCAAGTCCCTCGGCATGTCTTCCACGATCGCCTCCTCCAGGCGCTGGAACTCGATCAACATGTCTTTGCGATCCTCCAGCACCTCGACCTTCGTGGTCGGCCTGGACGGTTGCGCCAGCTCCATCAGCTTCGCCACTGCCGCGATCCTGGTTCGGGTGCACCAAATCGCTGCCCGCCGGTACTGATCTAGCGTGCGGGTCACGTCCGGCGATGACATCCTCCGGCTCCCGCCTTCTCCTCGCTGGCCCGTCATGCTTCTCGATCTCCTCCCGCAGACCAAAAGCTACTCCTCTACCAACTGGGAACCAAACACTGTCGGAGTCTGTCTCCCACACCTCCTCCGCGCAATTCGCGCAGAGATTGGTTTTAACGAACGCGCGCCTGTCTCTACGGCGCAGCGGGTTCAGGATCGGCTCCCAAGTCTGCCACTTAGCGAGAGAAAATACTTCACCTTCCCAGCACACGAAGCACGGAAAAGTTGAATCAGCTTCCGGCACCTCCAACTCGATCACCGGTACCCGTGCGTACGGTAAACGTACCCCTCGTACGGCTCGCGCGGGTCCCAGTACGGACAGTTGAATTTGCACTTGCAGGGCACGAAAACTGGGTGCGACCAGTTCCTCCTGTCGGTACGATCCTCCAAAGTCGCGCTCACCCCTGAGATGTCGGTTTGCGTCCCCGCGTCCTTCTCCGTAGGCTGTCCGTACGATCCTCTGGGCCCGGCTCTCAACTGCCCAGACATCCACGCAACTAGAGCGAAAATATGTGATACTCGCTGCGCGATTATCTAATAATTTTTGCGAATACGCTTTCGGAATCAAAAAGAGAGGAAGAACAGGGATGGAGCGTTGCTCCTGAGGCTGAGATTCCGAAAAACTGCTTGACACTCCCTGAGAAAGTTGTTAACAACTAACTTCTCGTGTCAAGCCCAGACGTGTCACGTGTCACCGATCACAGCGATCGGTGACTCCCCCCGTCCCGATGCCACAGACAACAGTGTGGCATCGATCTGGCAGACGGGCCTGGCGACCCTAAACTTAGGGTTCGCGCGCATTGCTTCTACAATAACCCAAATTATTATTTTCCAAATAATAATTGTCTAATGATGATGCGCTGCGGTGATGGAGCGCGGGCGATCAAGCGCTGCAGTGATGAAGCGCGGGTGATGATGCGCTGCAGTAATGGAGCGCGCATCATGATGCGCTGCAGTGATGGATCGCAGGCGATGATGCGCTGTCGTGATGCAGCGCGGGTGATGATGCGCTGCACTGATGGAGCGCAGGTGATGATGCGCTGTGATGATGCAGCGCGGGCGATGATGCACTGCAGTGATGACGCGCTGCAGTGATGGAGCGCGGGCGATGATGCGCTTGCGTGGATGGAGCGCAGTGATGATGCGCTGCAATGGTGGGGCGTGGGAAAGGATACGCTGCAATGATGGAGCGCAAGCCATGATGCGCTGCAGTGATGATGCGCTGCCGTGATGGAGCGCGGGCGATGATGCGCTGTCGTCATGGAGCACGGGAAAACATGCGCAGGCGATGAGGCGCTGCAGTGATGGAGCGCGGGCGATGATGCGCTGCCGTGATGGAGCGCAGATGATGATGCGCTGCAATGGTGGGGCGTGGGAAAGGATACGCTGCAATGATGGAGCGCAAGCCATGATGCGCTGCAGTGATGATGCGCTGCCGTGATGGAGCGCGGGCGATGATGCGCTGTCGTCATGGAGCACGGGAAAGCATGCGTTGCCATGATGGAGCACGGGCGATGAGGCGCTGCAGTGATGGAGCGCGGACGATGATGCGCTGCCGTGATGGAGCGCAGGTGATGATGCGCTGCAGTGATGGGCGCGGGTGATGTTGCGCTGCAGTGATGAAGCGCAGGGTATGATTCGCTGTCGTGATGGAGCGCGAGATGATGCGCTGTTCGTGATGGAGCGCGGGCGATGATGCGCAGCAGTGATGGAGCACAGCGTGCGCTGTCGTATTAAGCGCGAGATGATGATGCTTTAGCTGTGTTGATGGAGCACGAGCGTGATGCGCTGTCGTGATGGGCCTTAGGTTATGATGCGCGTGATGGAGCGCAGATGATGCGCTGCAATGATGGACGCGGGCGATGATGCGCTGTCGTGATGACGCGGATGACGGGAAATGCGTCGTTGATGGGCCGCGGGTGATGATGCGCTGTTGTGATAGGCGCGGCTGATGATGCGCTGCCGTGACGGAGCGCTGGCGATGATGCGCTGCAGTGATGGAGCGCGGGCGATCATGCGCTGCGGTGATTGAACGCGGGCGATGATGCGCTGTCGTAATGGAGCGTGGGTGATGATGCGCTCCCGTGATGGAGCGCGGATGATGATGCGCTGTCGTGATGGAGCGCGGGCGATCATGCGCTGCCGTGATGGAGCGCGGATGATCATGCGCTGCAGTGAGGAAGCGCGGGCGATCATGCGCTGTCGTGATGGAGCGCGGCCGATGATGCGCTGCCGTGATGGAGCGCGGGCGATCATGCGCTGCCGTGATGGAGCGCGAATGATGCGCTGCCGGATGGAGCGCGGGCGATGATGCGCTGTCGTGATGGAGCGCGGGTGATGATGCGCTGCAGTGATGGAGCGCGGGTGATGCTTGCCGTGATAGAGCGCGGGTGATGATGCGCTGCAGTGATGGAGCGCGGGCGATGATGCGCTGCAGTAATGGAGTGCCGGCGATCATTAGCTGCAGTGATGAAGCGCGGGCGATCATGCGCTGCAGTGATGAAGCGCGGATGATAATGCGCTGCAGTGATGGAGCGCAGGCGATGATGCGCTGTCGTGATGCAGCGCGGGTGATGATGCGCTGCCGTGATGGAGCGCGGGCGATGATGCGCTGTGATGATGCAGCGCGGGCGATGATGTGCTGCAGTGATGATGCGCTGCAGTGATGGAGCGCTGGTGACGACGTAATGAGGTGACGGAAGGAGGGCTATAGCCCACCGAGTTGATGGAGTGAAGATGCTTGAGAGCCACATCCACGTCATCCTCCTTCGCAAGCGCCTCCAGATTTGCATATTGACTGCTTTGGGTGCTCCCAGTATACCTGGGAAAACATATCATGCAAGGGTAGAGGTAGCGTAAGACCAGGCCTAACTGGGTGGCCGCCGCCCCGCAGGACCTTCCCTCGCGGCGCTCCTGGTGCTGTTTGATGGCCCAAGTTGTGGCGTGCTTGTTAAGCGTGGCTGGAAGCCCCTCAAGCAGCGCAAGCAAGCAATGGGCATGCCTGCACTCCTCCACTCCTCTCCTCCACCCTGTTCATCTACTGCATTTGCTCTGCTCTCCCTGGAAGCTTCAGGGCTATGGAGCCCAGCTCTTGCGTCAATGCCCCCACAGAAGGCGCATGACAGTGTCAGTCTGCTTAGGGTGGCATGCGAGCTGATGGGCAGGGGGCTGATGTCAGGGCAGTCGAGGTTGCGGCACAAGAAACCCTATGGGGCTGAACAATGCAGTCAGGGAGTGGAATCAGATCTCACTTAAGAGTGACCTCGAAGGGTGTGGATCCACTAGGCTTGGGGCGCGCGAGCAGCCAAGGAGGGCAGGCTGGCCATGTTGCTGTGGCTTGCATGTGCTGAGCTCTCATGGCTCCCGGCTGCCGGCATCGAGCCCCACATGTGCTGAGCTCTCATGGCTCCCCGGCTGCCGGCATCGAGCCCCACATGTGCATCACATGCATTGCCGCGCATCCTGCACGCAATCCGCTGGCGGTTTCCGGCCTGTTGTGCAGGAGCCGCCACGTGGCAGGTATCGTGGGTGGCACAAATAAGGGAAAGCACCTGGCGGGCGTAAAGGTAGGGGGCTCGCGGGCGCCAAGGGCAAGCGTGCCCCCCAACCTGCTGGGAGACGGAGATCGGGGAGCCGGAGATGGGGTGTGTCTAACCCTCAATGGGGATGTCGACCGGGGCACCCCTGGGCTAAACTTCGGGGAAGAGGGGTTGCCCTGTTGCCCGGCGCGCAGCCTGTGTATCCCACTGTTGCAGCAGGGCACCCCTCGCCAGCCTCGCCAGTCAGCCCTGAACCGCCCAACTGTGGCCACTAAAAGGCAGCTGCAGGTGGACGACCGAGGGAAGCTTGCAGGTCAGCCTGACCTGTGCCCTCCCTGCAGGCCATCCTGGGCAGAACACATCTCAACGTTGACAAGGTCTGCCTTGACATCGGTAGACCATGCCGGGCTTCGATGCACGTGCGACTTCGAATACCAGCTGTACGAAGTCCACAAGGCCCGCTGCACTGGCCTGAGGGGGGGTTATGATGCTGCCAAGCCCTCTGGTCAGGTCTGTGATAGGGGACTGCCCAACCCAGGAAGAAGCACCTGAGAAGCACTCTGCGCACGCTCGCGTCGAGGTCGAGCTGAAGGAGGTCGTCAGAAGTGAGTGAGGGAACCGTTTCCAAGGTGATCTGCGCGAGGTAGAACTTGCGGATCGCAGAGTGCGGGTCCGGCAGCCTGAGGGACCGTATCCACTCGGCCACCGTCCGCGGCGCGGCAGCAGCGGCGCTACCCACCGGCGAACCCGGAGCATTCCGGCCCTCCCCACTCGAAGCTAAGGACGGGTAGTCGTAGCGTGGGCTGTCATAGCTTTGGCTGTCGTAGCGTGAAGGCACTGGCGAGCCGCGTCGCGGAGATGGGGTGTGGCTGCAGCATCGCACCTCTCCCCCTCTCCCTGAAACTCGTCAGATGGGACGAGATTCGAACGAATACGTTCCGAATACGTTTAAGCCGGCACGCTTAACCCCTATGATATGTGTTTTCCACCCATCGATCGGTCTGGCCCCGAGCAGCTGCCGAGAACGGCGACGTGTCTTCGCGCTCCCCGCCCCCGTGTGCGCCCATACGAGCCGCTGCACTCTTACCTCCCCTTGTATGTTATGAAATTGCGATGTGCCCCTGCAATATCGAGTATGTACGGCGTCGTCTGGTCTGTGCTTCAGTCGTGTTGCTACACACTTTCGCAACACCTCCCTTAATGACGTGCCTCCAGCCAACACCGCGAAGACAGAGCCCTCTCTCAAACCCCGGGGGGCTCTTTGTCGGGCGCTATTCAATGTATAACCGGAGCCGCACCTGGGGAAGGTGCTGAGCTCTGGCGTGTGGAAGGCGGGGAGCGGGGAACGCGCAGCCCTGGAGGGAGACCGGGCATCGGAGGAATAGGCTCTCCCGACGAGAAGGCCGGGGTCCGTGAGTCCATGCCGGCGTGCAAATTGCGGGCTTGTGCCCCCGGGCGCCGGTGAATCGAACTCGGCCAAAGAAGCAGAGGCGTAACTGCTGGGACTGTGGTCTGTGTGGCGCCGTCGGCTGGGCGACTCCCTTTCATCCGGCGTCGGTCGAAAGTGCCGCAGACGGGTCTCGGGGGAGAGGGGCCGGAATTCCATGGTGTTTGTAATATCACAGCTACATCAGTTGCCTTTTTCCGCGGCCATAGCAAGAGACAAGGCGTACGGGATGAAATAGTTTTCAACGCGCACATGCCAACGGGAGGTTGAATGTGGCAAGTCGAGCCCACGGAGGATCCCAGTCGTGTGCATACGCGGAGGAGGCACCATCCTGAGGTATTATAGAGGCTTGGTATACGCCTCGATCCCAAAAGTACCACAGGTGCGCCAAGTGTTGCCTCGAAATTTCAATCTGCGGGCTTGCGGTCCATCGTCACAAGCTGCGTGGGACGTGTCTGGTCCACATCAAGGGAAAGGGGTGCCTTATAAGCTGCGGAGGAGATAATTGAAAAATATGGTCCAGATGGTCCCTAACCAGATGGTCCCTAATATAGAGTATTTTTATTCCCCCTTTGAATAAACGCGATATGTAGAATTCGCTGTACCCTCGGGGGTTTGGTGGTTCATCGACTCTTGGGGTAGCGGTATCCACACTTCCAAAGCTCCAACGTCAATAATTTTCGTGGCGGAGAAGAGAACACAGAACTTCAGAACAGTTTTTTTTCTTGACACTCGGCGAGAGTGACTTGGGTGCGGGTCCCGGGTGGAGCTTTTTTTCCTTGGATTTTCCGACCGCCGCCGCCGAGAGTGCCAAAACGTTTGTCACTCTGCAGAGTGACAAACGTTTTAACCTTTGGCACTCTCGGTCAGGTCGGTGACAAACGGAAAATCCTGAGAAAGAAAGCTCCACCCGTGACTCGCACACAAAGTCACTCTCGGGTGTCAAGAAAAAAAGTCACTCTGCGGAGTGACAAACTTTTTTGCACTCTCGGCGGCGGTCCGAAAAATCCCGAGAAAAAAGCTCCACCCGGGACCCGCACCCAAAGTCACTCTCGAGTGTCAAGAAAAAAGTCACTCTGCCGGAGTGACAAGTTTGGCACTCGGCGGCGTTCTTAGAAAATCCCAGGATAACTATGCTACGTGGTACTTTTTAAGTGTATCGGTGTAGGAGAAAATTCCTCCGCGGAGTGACAAACTTTTGCACTCTCGGCAGCGGTCCCAAAAATCACGAGAAAAAAGCTCCACGTGGCTCCACAAAGTCACTCTCGGGTGTCAGAAAAAGTCACCTGCGGAGTGACAAACTTTGCTCTCTCGGCAGTCCGAAAAATCTTGAGAAAGAAGCTCCACCCGGGACCCGCACCTAAAGTCACTCTCGAGTGTCAGGAAAAAGTCAGCGTCTTGAGTGACAAACATTTTTGCTCTCTCGGCGGCGGTCGAAAATCACGAGAAAAAAGCTCCACCCGTGACTCGCACCCAAAGTCACTCTCGGGTGTCAAGAAAAATCACTACGCGGTGACAACCTTTTTGCACTCTCGGCGGCGGTCCGAAAAATCCTGAGAAAAAAAGCTCCACCCGGGACCCGCACCCAAAGTCACTCTCGGGTGTCAAGGAAAAAAGTCTCTCTACGGAGTGACAAACCTTTTTGCTCTCTCGGCGGCTGATAAGGACGCTGACGCGAGCCTTATGAAATATATGATATAATAAGATAGTGCAGTGTTATTGAGCAGTAACACGCGCACAGCTTATGAGCGGGTTGTGAGTTGCAGTCTCCGTAGAAGATCTGCTGAAGCACAACGCTTCCTCACTTTTATACCTACGTCACCCATCATCGTAGATGGTACCGCCATTGGGTTGTGAACCCGAGACGTAGGTTGAACGACCAGCATGGTAATAACGACTAGTTCGTTCATGCTGCACATGCGAGTTCCGCGCATGCTGAAAGCTAAAGATGGTTCTTGGTTTGTTTCCAAGATGTATCTTTGCTTTGCCATCTTAGAGTTCGACATACGAACTCTCGATGACAGGGATGCCTGATGATATGACATAATCATCTGGCGACATGTACAGTCATCGTCGACCGTACTGACGACTGTCATAAATGTATGACGCGACTCGACCTGTACAGTCATGATCGACCATACTGTCGACTGTCATAATAATATATGACACGACCGACTGTCATAATAATATATGACATGACATGACATGACATGTTATGACAGGTATGACACGTATGACATGTATGACACATATGCCATCGGTCATAACCCTGACAGATCTCCCCTCTTACGAGAGTTGTGACCTCACAACGGGCATACCTTTGTATATGTCTTTGATGTCTTTGTTGTTGTCGCTTCTTGCTGGTACCAATCTTCTTACACCGATTTGAGGCGTCCCTCATGGTGTTTTTAGGATATTGGGGGGAACTGAGTCCACTTTAGTCCCTCACCTTAGGCATTTAGCCATACAGTCCTTAGGATGCAGCCCACCTTTCCGGAAATCGTATCGTTGAGTGACGTTCCAAGGTTCAATGAAGAGCGTTTTCGCGATACAATCCTACGCTGGATTACTGATTGATCCACACGTTATCATGTATGTGCTAGACGATTCAAAGCATCCGAAGTCTACGTTACGGATTATTTGCGCTAGCCGTCGTCGCCTTTGCGCGATCGATGATCCCACGATTATAACGAATTATATTCGAACGATTCTCGGCCTGATATAGTGCACCCAACTCTTCCTCCCCTCCTTAAGCTACTTTGGAGGATCCTAGGCGGTGATGGGGAGCCCGATTTCGATAATAAACGAACAAAGGGGCTTGTTTTAATGCAAACGGAGCGGCCCTGCTTAACGGAATTGGACTTATAATCCTTAACCGGTCTGCTCAACTCCTCAATATTTTTGTCCAGTACGCACGCTTTGACGAACATCTATCGCGATGAGTGAGAATGAATTCGCCACGTACTAATGTGAAATTCGTTTTAGTTATGTGTGTCAAGCATAACTCAGGATCACAACTCCGTCCACCTCAGTTATCCGGTAGCGCGGATTTACTGGCCACAGAATCCGATGACAAACCACGGTCTTGGCAAAGGTAGCATTAGCAGTTTTTTTCACAGATATTGGTACCCGCATATGCGTATCTGTGTAAGGGTATGATTTACACAAGGCTCACTACACCTTAGCAAGGAAGGATCAATTCCTGCTCCTGTCATATCAATTTGATGCAGGGTAAAAAATGTTAGGGATATATCCCTGCAGTTCTTGGGTTGCAGCCCATTGCACCGAAGGCGCATCGCAGTTCTTGGGATGCAGCCCTGCAGTTCTTGGGATAGCCCTTATATTTATACAACCGATGGATGAAAACCTCTTGGGTACATATTTCCACGGCTTGATTATTATTAGGTCGGCAATTATTGGCAAAAGTCATTGGCTATCAGCTTTTGACTCAGAAGCCACAATGTTATAGAAGCTGCGACCTATTGTGATCATATGCGGCAGTTATGCCTTCAGCATACGTAGACAATATGATTATGTGGAACTTATAATCCCACTTAAGTTGCATCATGATAAATTTTTCCAGGTGTTAACAAGTGTTCAGGATTTGATAAGGGGTTGACGCCCCACAAGCCAAAGGTCACTGTCTCATAAGGCTCGCCTCAAGTGTGCGGCTTTGAGGATTAGCGTTCTGGCGAGGCACAGTCATGATGCTTCCTAGTCCAAAGAGCTGGAAATGAGAGTGCTCAAGATATCCAAAGACAGGAAGGCTTTTGGTTGGCCAGTGTTACTGTCAAGATGCTTAACCTTGATGGAATGGCATTCGGATACAAACTGTGCAACCATGCATGTGACTTATGCATTGGTGTATGACTTTGATGAATTGTCTCTTGTCATGAACCTGGAAGGAATGACGGCAATTTAGCTAGAGTGGCGGATTTACTCACTCGGCTTTGCTGTTTATGGAATTCGATGCCTGATGGCACAACTGGCAATCCTTTGCTCAGATGCTTTCCTCAAGACATTGGCAACAACTTGTGTGCCAGCTTCTCAAGATTTGGGGAGAAATCATGGATCAACAATCTATGAATCAAAACACATGTATCAAGGTTGATTCATCGAATCCTTCAACTCTTGAATTTCGACAATCAGCATCTCAGGCTGTTGACGTCAAAGTGATGGTCGTAAGCTTACAGTATAGCTTATTCACCTTTGAAAAACCATCGTTCTCCTATGTCAGTGCCCTTCATATAATATGATAGAGCCGGAGAAATATGCATCTATGATTTCTTCATAGTGAACTTCATGTGTTAGTAAGTCAAATAAGACTTCATTTGATGTTTCAATCGGCATGATGTACCGTGTCATCAATTTTATGGCTGCTATACACAGATGCTGGAACTTTTGATAAGATCTTTAATTTTCCAAGCAAAATCACAATGATGTAAGGTGTGGCAGCTGTATGAAAATGAATGAATCTATACTCTTCCCCCCCCTCGCAAAAAGAGATGTATCAAACCAATCAGATGGTGATGGAGGATGTTATTCAATCATTATGTTATGTGAAAAATGATTTGATAGAGAATCAGACTGAGATTATTCATCGAATGCTTTAGAGGTAACAATGTCAATCTGAACATTGATTCTCTCTACGTCATATTGGCAATATGCCTGACGTTTTTGAATGTGGCAAATGCCAGATGATGTCAAATGCAGTCGTTGGGTTGCAGCCCACATACTTTGTCAGTTTAGGGTCAATATAGTGTACCCAATTTTAGACAATGGTTCTAGAAAATGATTGTCATGATGAACAAAGAAATCAGTGATGGTACCGAAGTTAACTTTGGTATCGAAGCTAATGGAGAGTCAATCAAGAAGTGTCCGTAATGACAACAAATTACTACGAGTTATATTTTCGTAGTTGATGAATGGCTGACATGTCATTTCATTATGAATAGAACATGGCATTGCCTAGTGATATGTGTATATTCTTCAGCACATGATCACTTATCTCAATGGTGCCCATTTTATTTTTGGGCAAACACTATTCAGAGACTTGTTATGATAAAGAAGTATGAATGATGAATGTGTCATTTCAATCCGATAGAATTGTGACTTGTTTTATGACTATAAAATTTCTGTCACTTTTCAGAATGAGGATGAACTGCGCTTGGAAACCGTATACAGATTGCGGGTTTACCAAGACTTCGTGGCCTAATGGATGAGGCAACAAATTTCTAAATATTCCAGAATGAACTTTGAAAGAGTTTTCATTCCTTAATGAAGCATGCTTGTCTTATGTGCCAAAATGATATGAAATTACAAATATGGTGTCAATCTATATGTGGATGGTTTATACCATTGTATGCTATTCCACAAATAAGTAATGATGTCAGAGTGAAAACTTTGGACAATTGCAACTCAGTACAAATTTGAGTGCATTAAAGCCCATTTAAATGTTCAGAATCTGAATCTAATGTACTTTTCTAGCTAGAGCTACCATTGACTATCCAACATCCACTGAGGACATTGTTTCTTACGTCTTTTGGCTTCACGCTCAGCGTTTTTCTTATTCTGCAAGCGCCTCTTTGCTACTGCTACATCCGGAACGTTGTACCAGCTACGAAACTTGCTGGTAACTTCATCTTCTGAGCTTTCTTCATCCAAAAGCAAAACTGGCTTCAACATGTCTTGTTCTTTCATCGAGGACGAATCACACAGGGATGCAGCAGACCTGCAGCATGAGAAGAAAATAAACAGCAAGAAAGTCACTATGCAAAATCACCACTGAAGGAGATGACTTTCATCATAGGGTGGTATATTGGTTGTTTCATATGACACATAGAAGATATGAATAATTCGAAGAGAATTTTGGGATAAATATCCTGGATTGGCTGTGCTTGATTGCTCTATGCCCAAGAATGACCGAAGAGATTGCTTGCCATTTTTCAGCCATATAGCGTGGAGGCTGCTTAACAACGGTTGGGTCATAAGCTAAATAGCTATGCAGCTATGTCGGAGGCTGAATAGCCATGATTGCACAGACTCTGTCTTTTATGATGAATAGACCTCTGAGAAATGGTGTCTAAAAAATTCAATTGACAACAACTCAACCTTTTGGTATGATGTAGAGCTGATGATCTTTGTTGCACTTCAATTGTTTATTGTGCACTAATGAAATGCCTCGTGATATATAATCTCACAGAATAGGCATTGCTCAATGGCGATATGATCAGATATGTAATGATCAATGAAGACAAGATGGTTGGTATGGCTCATTCAGTAGGCATAATTACCTCAAAGAGATGCCAATACACGGATACATATCAAGACATAAGGGCAATAGGCTTATTGTATAGCCTTCAAGGCAGCTAGCATTTATGCTGCATTGGTCAGCTCAGTGGCTTTGACCTTTCTAGGTGTTGTACTCAGGCCGTGGCCTGCATATTGCATTGAGTAATCTTGACACCTTTAATGATCCAATCAGATGATATGTATGAAGTATCAAGAATGGTTGCCCTTTCCAATGATCATCGGTGGCAGAGGCTATAGTGCTTGCACCGTGTCAGTATACAATTATAGTCTGGATACATGCTAGACCAGATGTATACAATGTCTAGGTCTTCAAAATGTCCACTACCCGGTGGTACATGGGGATGTACCCAAGAGGGTCTGGGTACATAGGGATGTACCCAAGCTAAATCGACGGTATGGGGGCATAAATTTAACGGTTTGTCGTTATGGATCATCAATATAGTTAGCCAACATCATCATGAACACGGGAATATGCCGTCACAAGCATCCTGACAGGATATATATCATGTCAGGTGCATTCAAACCCATGCAAATCGCAACTTGGCTCCCAAAAACATTTTTCTAATTGTTTTTTACCACGGTTTGTTGCGACTCGCCTTTTTCACAGTCTCGCATATCTTAGGGGGCGGGGGATTCTTCACAAAGTGGAATACTTTTTAAGGTTTGTTACACCACAATATCTTAATTAATTTATTTTCGTCATGTTCGGCGTACCCTAGATCCCCAAGCTTAACTGCTTACTTGCCGCACGGCACGAGGTACCTTATCGAGTATGGGGACGAGTCGACGCGAGCGGTTGAAGGTGACCTGTGATATCGATTATTATGACCAAAAATATTTGCCAGCTCATTCTTTGGCAATCGTATTTGCGATAACATGCATTGCACAGATAAATATGCCTTCGTTCAATAGATCGATGGGTGGGAGTCATCACACATGTCCGCGCGCAATTTTTCGAGGCGAAATCTAAAATCTGACACTGTTTTATGATGAGAAGTCTTGATGATGAAGTATGATAACTTGTGAGGTATGGGACCGACCCATGATAAAGTAAGTGCTTTGAAGGGTCTATGTTAATGCCCTAATGAAACATCGACCAAATATGCAATTTTCATGTGCATAACCATGCATACAAATCGATGTACCCAAGCGATGTACCCAAGAATTTAGAACTTGAGAATTTCGTCTTTTCTGGAAAATCACCTAGGCAACCGCCCCCCAAAACCCATGTCTATGACACGAATACCGCCAATCATATGGTTCATACCCAAGATTGGTGTGTTATTGACAACCTATATCGGCCATATGGACACTTGAAATGTTTCGAGCTCGCCATGGCGTGCGGAACAAAAAGTGGCTTGGGTACATCGTGATGTACCCAAGACCGGGTAGTGGACAAAAATCAAGCTCATATGAATGTCATGGCTGATGTATGTGTCAACTTTCATGGAGTTTTGCATGGTTTGACTGTATATAGTCAGGCTTACCACAACAAAAACAATGATGCAACTTACTTGTTTTATTATTTGTCTTTATTATTTATTATTTATTATTTATTTGGTTTTTAGTTGTATTTCTAGCTTATCATCTTCCCCCCTCAAGGAAGTGTATTGCTAGGCGGTTGTCAAACGCCGTTCAAATACAACAGAGGTCCGACCTCTTTGTGATGACGTGGAAGCTTTCTATGAAGCTGGATAGCAGTTCTCGGGTTGCAGCCCCTTGCACCGAAGGTGCATTGCAGTTATTGGGATGCAGCCCGAATCCACGTCATTAGCGTGGGTCATATAGTACCCAAGCATGTGCTGTGTATATACAACACTACCCTCCAGCGGCGAAGTGGCTTGCTATTACCATCATCGTATGCTGTGGGATATCAATATATGATCAGAGAGCATGGATATATATATATATATGTACCATGTTTGTCAATATCGGAGAGACTATGTCTTCTTTAAAATCCTCATGACTATATGTATAATGGTGCTATACTGATGTCAACACCTTCTCTCTGAGTGATTTATTGATTTCAGATGTGATGTCGTGGCAAAAAATATGTCCACGTCATTGGCACGAGTCATGTTGTGTCCATGCATACACGATCTTAGCGCAGGTCACAATACAGTGCCCGAGCATACGCGATTTTAGCGTAGGTCACATTGTGCCTCCATTTATTACATCTGAGAATATCTGTTACTCATCTTCGTGAGTCTAGACAGCATTGTGCTGATTGCAATGCTTTCTCTGGTGACTTATATATCACAGATTATACCAATGCGGTGATCAGTCCAGTGCAATATTTTGTCACCGGAATGTACAGGGATTGTGAATGATTGCAATCCAGCCGGAGGAATAATCTCTACAGCTATTCTGTACTAATGAATTCATTGGAGTTATACTCATTCGACGATTCAAAACCCATGTCATTTGTAGTAATGACAACTCACATGGATATATAGGGTTTTTATCAGAATGCTTTTATGTGATGTCAACATTTATGAACAATTCACTTGCATCTCAGGACAAAAGAGTTACGCTTGGAAGGTTTTGCATGGTGGTCACCAACAGTTATCAGCTGTTATTCGGGTGCCAAATTCTGCCTTCAACACTGGGACTATATCAACCAGTCTTACAGCGATGCACTTGTCCTTCCCACTCTTATGTACGGCTATAGTGCCAAAGTGCATCAGGTGGGATATATATATATATATATGGTGGATTCAACGTTGTACAGATTTCAACGTTATTTGTGGATGCAGTGATTTTATCAAAAGCAATCCATCAGAAATCACCAGATCGGAATATGAAATGGATATGTGTAAATCCTATCCACCTTCTTCCCCCCTTGAGGAAGTGTGAATACATAGGCAGTTAGTTGTTTATATACTTTATAGCTTATAGCTTATAGCTTGCAGTCCTTATAGAAAGCAGCTCATACAGTTTTAGGGTTGCAGCCCTAGCCAGAATCTTGGACACATGTGTCTGGGATTGTCCATCCACGAGAACCTTGGCAGGAGTAGGTGTTTGCCGACGCAGCGCAAAAGCTTCATCCGCGGTGCGGTATTCCTTGAGGCGATGCTGCGCAAAGACGTCGTGGATACGCCACTTAGGGGGCAACTTGAGCCGATAAGCCACCGGGGCGCCTCTGTCAATTTCGGGTAGCTCTCGCTGCTGGTCACTGAAGAACCTCTCGGTGATGGGTAATGGCCCGTGCCAGCGAGGTCCCAGCTTCCTGAAGGATTCGCGGTTCATGATATTTTCAGTGAGATGTTTGGCATCTACCCAGACCAAGTCTCCCAACTGAAAGGATTTGGCGGTGTGACGCTGGTCAAACTGATGTCGCTGGCGTTGCTGCGCCAGTTCCAGCTTAGTGCGGGCGTCCTCCAGTTGAGCCGCGAATTTACTAGCCATCTCGTGTGCGGTACCTTCTCCACCCTTACGCTTGGAGTGTTGTCCCGCAGCCGCTTGCAGGAACAGGTCCAGCTGCAACATAGGAGAGTGCCCCAAAACCAACTCAAACGGGGTAAAGCCAGTCACATCGCTCCGCGTATCGTTTATGGCGAACTCTACGTTAGCACACCACAAGTCCCAGTCCTCCGGATTACTGCCTACGAAAGACCGTAGCATGTCTTCTACTACGCGGTTGGTATGTTCAGCTTGTCCGTCCGAACGAGGGTTGTAAGGCGTAGTGGAGGCCACTTTGGTTCCCATAAGTCTCATCAACTCCTTCCACATAGTATCCTGAAAACGAGGGTCCCGGTGGGAGACAATCTTCATAGGAGTGCCATGTAGTTTCCAGATGTGGTCAAAGTAGATTCGGGCTATAACCTCAGCGGAGCTGTCCTGGAAGTTCAATGGGATAATGTGAACCATTTTGCTGAGCTTACAAGTGAAAGTAGCAAAGGCATCGTGATTCCGCGCCGTGACCGGGAGTCCGGTGACAAAGTCCACACTGACCACTTGCCATAGTCGCGTAGGAATAGTGTGGGGGTTCAGCAATCCATCCGGGTAGGAATTTCTCGGTCGCACTGCTTGACAGATAGCGCAAGATGAAACCCAGCGTCCCACATCTTCCGCCGCTCCTTTCCACCAGAAGCGTCGCAGTACTCGTTCCAGAGTTTTGTCCCTGCCCGCGTGTCCAGCTGAAACAGATGCATGCGCTTCTTGCAGCACTACCTCGCGAAGCGGTGAATCTTCTCCCAGTACCAACTGATAGCGTCCAGCGCTCACCCTCCACAACACATTTCCCACCACGCAGAAGTCACGAGTGCGTTGATGCGGAGCTTCTTGGATTTCCTTCCTCAAAGTATGTAGTGGACCAGGTCGCCCATATTCCGCTTGCAACGCTTTGAGAAACTGGCCTCCTGATATCTGTTGACGCAGGTCTCGAACGCTGGCCGCTTCTCCAGTACGCACGATAGGAGGAGGTGAACTCGTCTTCCTTTCCCGCTTGACACGCTGTCGAGCTGGCGGGGCGTACACCACTAACAGAGGCCAAGGAAGATCCAGAAGGGCTCCGTCCGGAGCGGCGAACATCCGCACAGGTTCTCCTTGAGCGTCATGCGTGGGTATAATGTACTCCACTCTCATTCCCGCAGATCTGAACAACTGCCGCCACTGGGGCATGCGAGACTGAAAATCAGGAAGGACAAAAAGAGCCGAAGTATTCTCCGGGTCCAGACGCCATTCTTCCACATATTTCCTCGGTACGGCCTCAATGGTCAAATGGTTGGAGGAGAAGGGAGGATTGCACCAGACGTTCAACCCTCGCCAGTTTTCCTTCAGGCAGTCCGTCCAGTAGCGATTAACCTGACGATTCTTTCCTCCCAAGTCGCAACAGGCGTCCACCTCGAAAGGTCCATATTCTTGACTCAAGAATTCGAACATGTCCGCCCGGAACTTCCAGTCCTGTCGGTCGCTGGGCTCCAGGAGTCTGGTGGAGGCCTCGCTGCACTTCGGCGTTGCTGAGTAATCAGCAGGGGTCTTCCTGGGAGAAGGGGGCGAGGAAGCTGTCAGTTTGCCAGAGCGCGTCTGAACTGCCAGAGTTGCTTCCTCGTACCCTGTTTCAGCCAGCTGCAAGGTATGTAGTGCGTCCAGCCAGAGTTGAGGGGAGTCCATCCAGGTGAGAGCCCCACTGTACGCGAGGACTGGGTCAGGATCTTTGGTCTTGGCGCTGTTGGACTTGCGTTCCTTCAACTTGTTGGGATCTACCACTCCCAGTGGAGCTCGTCCTTGGCGAGACTCTTTACCAGCTGCCGGTCTGAACTTGCTGACGGTGTTCGCGGCCGAGGGAGGTCGCTGCGGTTTCCCAGTAACCGGGTGCACAAAGCCCGCTTCTACCAGTCCTTCTCTCGCGGAGATTTCCTTGTAGTCGGGTCGCCTGGACAGAGCGTCTGGAACCCAGAGTAGCGCCCCAGGGATGTACTCCATCTCGGGTACCCCTACCTCCACTAGATCCATGTACCATCGGGCTTGGCGTCGGCTGAGAGGTTGTCCAGGTGCCATTAACCAGACTAGGGGCTTATGGTCACCCTGCAATTGAAACTCGGTCCAAATGAGGTAGTGTCTCCAAGTTTGCGTAGTGCAGTGATGGAGAGCACAGAGTTCTCTTTCGCCAGCATGGTAGTTCTGCTCGGCTCCATTAAACTGTCTGCTCTCAAAGGCGATAGGTTGCAATCCATTTCCCACGTCTTGCATCAGTACTCCCCCCAGCGCCACTCCACTGGCGTCAGTTTGTACCACGAAAGGATGCCGTCCTTCAGCCGCCGCTTTCATATCGGGTAGCGCCAGAGTGGGGGAAGAACATAGCGCCTTCTTAATTTCCTCGAAGGCCCAACGCTGCATGGGTCCCCATAGCCAAGCGACATCCCCTTTAGTGAGCTGGGTCAAAGGTTGTGCTACTTCGGAGAAGCCCAGCATGTACCGTCGGTAGTACCCAGCTAACCCCAAAAATTGACGCACATGCGTGGCGTTTTCCAGAGCGGGCCAATCCCTGATGGCGGCCAGCTTGTCATGTTGAGGTTGACTTCCTTCACGTGAGATGACGTGCCCCAAAAAGCGTATCTGGGTCTGCAGTAGTTGACACTTAGACTCCTTGAGGTAGATGCCCTGGATCTCACAGACTTCGAGAAATTGCTGGAGATGGGAGAGATGCTCCTCCAAGGTGTTGCTGAAAAGGATGCAGTCGTCCAGGATTATTCTTACAAAAGGAAGATGTCCCAGAGCGCGCTGCATGCGTCGCTGATAGCAGGAAGGACTGTTGGTCAACCCCATGGGCATCACCAACCACTCATACGAGCCATAGGGAGAAGTGAACGCAGTCTTTTCCACATACCGCTGGGGAGTCGCCCTCATGTTCCGCCCTGCACCAGGGGTGTCAACAGTCAGCACCCGTGGTGACGCCGCTCTTGCATGACGCAGGGGCGGATTAGGGCGCTGCTTAGGTACCGTTACAGCCTCCTCCATGGGAGGGGTCACACAAGCTGTTCCAGAAGCCAGAACCAGAGGAGTCGTGCTGAGGAACTCAGGTGCAGCAGCTAACAAGGTCGACTTCTTTTTGGGTATCTGGAAGCTTGGCTCACCTGCCTGCTGCTGTCGCAGCCTGCGGCGGCTGACCCGGAGAGGGCGCCTTGTAGGTGCCCTTCGCCCCCTTGCCAGTGGCTCCAGTGGCTGCAGCGCCTCTCGTGCTGCGCTGACTGGCCTGTCGTCCTCTCGTACGCCTGGGAGTCGACGTAGGCGACGTTGGAGGTGAGCGCCCAGTGTTGGCGTTTTGCATCATGTTGAAATTGAGTGTTGAAAAGTGGAAATCTGACCGTTGAGGAAGTCAAATCTGTCCAATTTGGGCAAATTCCCCCAGAACACTCAGAAAAACATTTCATCGTAGCAGTGGAAGTCGTGGTGAACAAAGAAATATGCTTTCCAGAGTGCAATGCTGTTTCTGGTGGTCAAATTTCAAAAATTGAGTGACAATCGGCAATTTGGGTAAATTCTTGGCGGCCATCCCGAAGCAATCCAGACTAATTGGCCTGTTCTCAGTGTTGGAGACTATTTTTTTCCTTCAAAGAATATAAAAAAAATAGAAAACTATTCTTCTGGGCTTCAGTTTTCTCCTATGTAGTCTGATGGGCTCAAATTTGTCTAATTTTGCTCTGTCGTGCCGGTTGGCCATCCCAATTTAAAATGTAGAGATCCGTGAGGACCCAGGTGTCGGGGCCAGGTTCCAAACGAAAAAAAAACATCAAGAAACGTCAGGAATTTTTTTGTCTACGTTAAAACTGTCTCCGAGGTCCTCTTTTCTCAATCTGGCCAATGGTCCACTTTTCACTCTCGGTTCGGGTCAATCTGGTTGTTAATCCCGGTAAATTTGACTTGCTGGCGGCTTCTTTTCCCACTTTCTGACCAGTTTGCAGCATAACAGTTTTGGAAAAGCGACTGTCTGCATGCAGGGTGAAAGGCAGGGGGCAAAAAGGCGCAGAGCAATACCACTTCCAAGTGAAGCCTTCTTGAGCACTTGACTGTATCCGAGCCGGAGCTCAAGGGTCAGTCAGAGGTTAATTCTGCTTCAAATCTTGGGGCACAGGTCCGTTTTCGGCAATTTTGCAGTGTACAAAATTGCAATGTTCTAGATAAACAGTTGAACAAGGCTACAATTCAAGCAATTGCAATATCTTTATGGCAGGAAAGATTGACCAGTAAATTAACAGGTTGAGCAACAGCTCCTCCAAATAGTTACTTCAAGTTAGAACAGCCTCCAAATGGGCAGAATTCAAGTCTTATACTTTCAAGGCGCGCAGTTCATATCTCTAATCGATCTGTCCCATGTCGGCTAGCATATCATCATCTGCCACCTATACAAATCCTAATCAGAGAATCTGCATTTGGACAATCCTAATCAAGACAGTTGATTTCATTGTCCCTTGCTGGTCTTTGCCTTCTTCCTACGAGGAGCCACGTCAAGCACTTCTTCGTCATCACTGTCACTGCTTAAGGTGCATTTCAAATGAGTTATGTACTCAGCTGTCCAACAGGCAGGATATTTCCTGGGTTGCCTCTTCGTCTCTTCGGACACCCCAGCTGGTTCCTTCGATGGTACTTGAACAGTCTCCACCACAGAGGCTGGGGTATCCTCAGATATGGCCTCAGACTTCTGCTCGGTGATAGGCTGATCCTCTGGCTGAACGGGTGAGGTCGGGGAAGTGCTCTTTGGCACCCAGATAAGTTCACCCTTATCATCCATGATCAACTGCAGTCCCAGTCTCTTCAACTTTCGAGCTTCAGCTTGTTCTTCGGCATCGTCAGCTACCAAGTCATCGAACTCGCTGACGTCATCCTCGGTGTCATCATATTCAGGCGAGGCAGGCTCCCATTTCGGACTGGCAGTATCCATGTCATGCTTACTGTCTGTGACACCCGCGTCATCCTTGTCATCCGAATCGGGTAGCTTCTCCTTACTGTCTATGACACTCGCGTCATCAGGGTCATCCGAATCTGGTAGCTTCTCCTTACTCCAGGTCACAGCGCCTGTACCCGAATCGTCACTGTTCGTAGGCGTCGATTGTACAGACTTACGCCCCGTGTATGGAATTCCACGATAGTCATCATCGTCACGTTTCACACTCGTCTGATTGTACGCAACGCTGAGCGGTAATGAGAATGGCGCTACCGGCGCCTTCACTATAGTGGCGTCTTCCAGAAACCAGCCGCCGCTCCTATTACGCTCCCAGCGGCGTAGCGCACCAGAAGGGTGGACGATAATATGCTGCCAGCTATAATCGAGCCCAGGCTTTCGCTCCCCATAGTACGAAGTCAATGGCTCAGGAGTCCCCTTCCGAGCCCATTGCCATTTCGCTGCCCCAGTACGCGTAAATACAATATGCCAATCGAATGGCTTGGCATGGCTAGTGTTCCCTGGCACAACATGCGCCTTGTGTAATTGCAGTGGAGGACCGTTTCGGGGAAGGTGCTTCAAGTTTGCAGTCATCGATCCACAACCATGACAACCGTGCCCAACTAGCCGACACGACATTTGGAAGACACGCTTTGGTTTGCCCATCTACGATTCAAACATGAATCTCATATGCAGTAGCCACTCATACGTTGCTCTCATATGAGTGTCCCTAGACGGTCTGAACCCACGCGAAAGAAGTGTACGGTCGCGTCTGCTTGTGGGGCTGTTCGTCTGATATCCATCCTCCTCCTCAGGTTCATCCTCATAAATATGTCTAATTGACTAGCGAACTCGAATGTTTCAGGTGGCATAATGAATAGCCGCCCTGCTGCCTTGGCTTTCGGATTTATGAGCGGTTTCTCGAAAAATACAAATGAGATTTCATTCTTCAGAAAATGTGTCATGCGTGTCACATGCCCAAAAACTATTCCCAAACAAGCCAAAATGGTATTACCGGTATCCCCCGGGTGACTACCTTTCTATTCCTAAATAATTACACAGCCGAGGATGCAATATAGCAAGCAAACAAATTCCTGCAGCAAGCACTTCTTGAATAAAACATGTCCACTTCAATGCTTTCTCCCTGAGGGGAGCGGGAGGAGCTCATCCCCCCCCGACCCCCACCCCCCCTGATTTATAGGTCCAGGGTTTCCTTTGGGGGAGGACTACCACTCCCCACTTACCCTCCCGTTACCCCGCCTTCCATTTCCTCATTTCTGTCTTCGTCCTCCCTGCCCCCCTCAGCCTCGACTTCATATCCCACCACCGCACGTTTTAGCCCTCTTACCACCGTCCCGGCCACGGCTGATTTCTACACAAGATGATCTTTTAGCACAGTTGCTTGGGCAGGTTTCTCTTGCTGCGATTTCTGTGTTGACTTGCCGCGCGCGACGAGCCTTTCGTTATGAGTGGGAGTATTTGCGTTATGATATAGTGGGAGTATATGCGTTATGATAGTGGGCGTGGCCCCTTGTGTTTTCACTTGCCTGCTCCGCAGGGTTACTCCACTCCCAGGACGACGCGGTCCTTACTATCGGTGTAAATGTTATTATTGTCATTATAATTCATTGTTATTGAAGTTCGTACATATCGGGAGCATCTTCCTTGATATTAGCAAGTTCGGAAAACAGGCAGCGGATGGCGACTTTTGGTTGACGAAGAGACATGTAACCCAAAAAAGTAAGGGAAGAGACATGTGTACGATGGGATCCAAAATATGTGAATATGTTCAAGACGGTTCCAGCCGCAGGCAAGCGAGAAGCGAGAATTGAGAATTGCACTACTTCTGGACTGCAATGCATGCCCCATTCATTGTAGAGCAAAACGATCGATACTAAGCTCACATCTTCGATTCCGTTGATCTTAATATCTACTACCTTGTCTTGAGCTTAATCCCACTTATAAAGCCCACTTTTCAGCTACACAACCAGTCGATGGAGAATCCTCGATCACCGAGCACACTGCAATTTACAATGGTAAAGGATCGACAGACCTTCTACTACCCCGCCAGCATCCTACGTTTCAAAGCTTTTCTGGAGCAGTCGAATCGGAGGCTACCAAATCTGTCATGATATTCTTGCTTGGAGACGACTATAGGCATAACCTGCAGCAAAGAGCGCTCCGCCAATGATAGTGGCACCCTGGCCAGCCCACATCGCAATCAGCACATGCCTATATATTACACACACTGAATGGCATGCGATCAGCCGACAAACGTCAGCCCACCGTCATCCCAGTGGATGTGAGAAGCAAATCAGGAGCAGGGCGGGGCCGTGACAAGATACCACCAACTCATACATATTCCCAACGCATATGCAAAGTAGCATGGAAAAATGATACGACGTGACCGATCATCACCCAACAATAGTTGGTCCCTGGGCTACGGAGTGAGCGGACCCTGTTGGCATGCCCCCCAGTGGCTCACGGTCGATGGATGGGACCCGTTGGTCCATGGTTATGCCATGAATGCAGTCATACCACACAGCATGGACACCCGATGTTATAAAATGAAAACACGCGGGCACCTAAGTGCTCCCCACAAAAATCAAGGGAAAACACAGAACGTAGACTTCACCACCCTCGGCCTCTCCTTGCAGCAAAGGCAGACGAATCCACCGAGCTCTCCAAGAGGCAGTGCCTGCCAGAATGGCACCACAGGGACACAAACACACTGAACGGCATGAGATCGGCCAACAAAAGCCAGCCCACCTTCATCCCAGTGGATGTGAGAAGCAAATCAAGAGCAGGATGGGGCCGTGGCAAGATACCATAAACTCATACATATTCCCAACCCAAATGCAAAGCAGCATGGAAAGATGATACGATGTGACCGATCATCGCCAAATAATTGCTGGTCTCTGGGTTACGGAGTGAGCGGACCCTGTTGGCATGCCCCCCAGTGGCTCACGGTCGATGGATGGGACCCGTTGGTCCATGGTTATGCCATGAATGCAGTCACACCACACAGCATGGACACCCGATGTTATAAAATTAAAACATGCGGGCACCTAAGTGCTCCCCACAAAAATCAAGGGAAAACACAGAACGTGGACTTCACCACCTTCTGCCTCTCCTTGGACACAAACACACACACTGGCTTAGGGGGTCCCATTCTTCACTAGTGAGCTCCGGAGAATCCGGATAGGTGTCCCGAAGTGTGTGCTGAATCCTTTGATCCCCGGCGTGGGTACATAGTGCAGTCTCCTGTGGCTACGGGGTGCCAAAGGAGTCGCAAGGATAAGCATACACACTGGAGAATCCGGATAAGTGTCCCGAAGTGTGTGCTGAATCCTTTGATCCCCGGCGTGGGTACATAGTGCAGCCGGTCTTCTGTGGCTACGGGGTGCCAAAGGAGTCGGTCCAAGGATAAGCACACACACTGGTGGTGGGACGCAGCCTGAGCAGTCTGGGTAGGCTTCCGGTGAAGCAGGCGAGGCAGGCGCGATGGCATCGAGGCTTTTGGAGAGCATGGAGGACGTGCGGAAGGAGGCATCTGAGACTGTGGGGGGTCAGGGGGAGGGGCACCGCCAAGGCGCGATCCGGAGGGGCGCGTGCGGGCACAGGAATGTCTGAACTCAGCCTGGGAGGCCGAATTGACCATTATGGCCATTATGACCGTTTACAAATGGTCGCCCAGTTACATGTGGCATCTCCCGCCAACACGAGAAATGACAAAGTGTTGTCGGGGAGGTCACAGTCAGCTGGTGAAGTATTGGATGCCAGTAGGGTTAGGGATCACGCATATATATATATATATATATATAGATTTAAATTTTTGCAGGCGGGTGCATCACAGGTTCAGAGAGCAGGAGCCTCATGTCTTGCCGACCTGTAGAGCGCTCAGAGCAACATTCTAGGCATGACGAGGCGGGTATTAGGAGTGCATGGCTGCAAACACATTTAGCTCGCAATTGCTCAACTTCCAGAGGGCGGGCGCAAGTCTCTATTCGCAGTCCCTTGGAGGGAGGATTTTCTGCAGACTCTAGGTAGGCAGGCAGATATTGGACGTGGGTCTGGAGCAGTAACGACGCGTGGTGGGAGCTTGCAACAGAGACTTGGTAGTTCTGGCTTGGCTCGAGGTTGACGGGAGAATGCAAGCTGGATTTGGTGGGGTGACTTCAGTGGACGGGTGGGCCAGTCGCAGGCACGGTCGGATGGCTTAGTGGGGGAGTTTTCATCTCTGCGAAGCTCCGAAGAATTCAGATTAATATCTTAAAGTGTGCGCTGACGCCTTTGAGCCCCGCCACAGGCACATCCAGCCTTGCAGAATGCAATTCCTTAGGCAGCAGTACGAAGGGCAGTTTTACAAGAAATAGGATACAAACACCAGTTCATTGTATCCACCAGGGATAAGCGAGCGAAAGTAAAGCTAGGGAGAAGCAAGATCAACTGGGTCGGCAGCCATGCATTTCTCCTTGCACATGATTCCAAGCGAGCTTATTTAGGATCAGTTCACAATGCTCATGGAATACTGCACATTCCTACCTTGGCTGAAGTGCTACTGCACGCCTTGAAGTTGCCCCTACCTCGCCAAGGATGTGCTTTCACCACCGCAACAAAGAGTAAAGTTCACCCACCCAAGAACAAAAATGCAAATGTCCACCTTTTGGAATTGCTACAAAAGGAGCAAAAAGAGCAGAAAGCGAGCGTGCCATGTGCATCCACCTGGAGGTATATGACGATTGATGTCCTGTCGGACACTCTCCTCAACCTGTCCATATCGGCCTGCACCTTGCCAACCCAAGCTCAATGCATACATATGGCTTGAGGGCGCGAGAGTCGTCCTTTAGGATATTCTCAAATCTCAGAAGTGTCAATGAAAATTGTAGTAATGTTGCGATCACTGTGTCGACGGTTGTGGGCACACATACTCCATCAAGGCGAAGACTTACACGCGACCGGAACATGGAAGCGCACCTCCATACTTTTCATCTTGGAATCCGACGCAGCAGCCACAGCCCGTAACTGTCCACCCATCCAAGCCACTTCCCCAGCCTCGTCCATGGCTTGAAACTTTGGATCGACATGATGAATTCAAGAAGAAGAAGGCTTGATTGCAACTGTGTCAGTTACATGCAAATCACGATGAGTCTGCTGAACGATTGGATTTGCCGAGAAACTTAACGCGACTTAAATGTGGAGTAAAGACAAACCTCGCTAAGATCTCGCATAACCTGCTGCATGAACCACAGCTCTACAGAGCTCGGTGCCGAGGTGTTCCCGGCCGCATGCCCCTCTCCCTCCATCGCGGTCGAGAACTCAGCCTCCAGGACATATGACTGGCATTCACCGTCCATATCCAGCCCTCCTATGGTCAGTGTCCATTCAAAACGAGTCCGACAAATCGTCGGACAGGGGTCCAAGATCAGGATTCCAACTTGACAGGGCTCAATTCATTGTAGACAGAGCAGCGATGCGCCATCAGAATTCTCTCGAGTTAGGGTCCACAACATGCAAAATAGCCTGCACAGTATCCTGCCCTTTCACCCAACATTCAAGGATAAGATCCTCATCTCAGCATATTCCCCATACTTGATACCTGAACATCCACAATCACAATCACACTTCCCTTTTTGCTGCTCGAGGTGCAAGAGGCCAAGGCCGAGGATTGAACATGTCCCATGACCCACTTTGTGCCACTGAGGAAAAGCACAGAATACCTGCGACACCAAAAGTCCGCATGTCAAGGCCTGGGTAACGCTAAGGCCAATTTACAAAAAAGTTCCGAGTATCTAGATCGCGAGATATAAACGTTTGAAGTTTACGCTTAAGTATGGTTAAGTATGGGCGGGAAATGAATGGTATCGACCATATTTTTTTCATAACGTGGTCAATTTGATCCCTGAAGTGCGCAAAATGTTCACATCGCTTTGGGCGACCTACTAATCAAATAAAAAGGTTTTTGGAACTTTTGTGTAAATTGGCCTTTGCGTTACCCAGGCCTTGATATGGTTGCTTCTGAAGGCTATGGGCAGCAGCGTCATGTGCATCCCTTGAAGCGGGGGTGACAACAAGAGAGGGGGGGGATGGTTGAGGATGGGCATTGTGGGGCTAGACCTGAACAGTCCCAGTGGCAGCGCGCGGGGTCAGTGGAAGGGTGGAGGCACTTCCATGGGGATCCATCGCATCGAAAAACTCCTCCATCTGTACAATACATGGCGCTAGAGCACACTTCATCGATGAATGCCCGGCTTAGAAGGCCCTGATGCAAGTGAAACATTTGACCGTTTCCAGCGCCACCATGCAAATGCACATAAGCAAGTGAGAATGCACAAAATCTGAATCTTGTCGGGCGCATAGGCTTTGTTCAGGACAAGAGGCTCGAGATATAAAGGACTGGCCACTGCATAAGCGCGTCGCACAAATGTACATTGCCCAAATGGCGGTTAGTGAACCAAAAAAATCCATCTTGCAGCAAAGAGACAAAAAAAAAAGGTGAGAATGCTTCAAAAGGCAAACATCCAGGATTGCTTTGATTCCCTACGACCCGGTCGCAACGATCATCTTCCAAATCTGAAGGACATGCCTTTAAATTGATGGAAAATGCAGATTTGAGTTTTCGTGAGATATTTCCCCAACAAGTATGCTGCACTTCAAAGTGTGGATGGAGAAAAAAAAGCTCTTGACGCGTATGTCACAAAAGGGGGAAACTGCGATCATGTCGAGGTGTTGATGCCACAGAAGAAAAAAGAGGAAACATGTTGAGGTATGGACAACAGCATGTGCAGCCTAAGTGGCGGAAACTTAATCAAATCCAATAACTTTAAAAATCATGGTATTTCAATGTTCCCCCCTTTTGTAAGCACTTTTCATATGCATGCATAACGCGGTCAATCGTTAGCGTGATGATATAATTCCACTTGGTGACATCCTTTGCCGAAAATTTAACGACCATCATCATGACCTACTATCTACATAAGATCAATTGAAAGCAACGCATCATAAGCCCACCATTCCGAGATGCGCACCTTCAAAAGAGAACAGAAAGTGTTCCATAACTTGTTTGTAATCAGAGCTTGCAGTAGGAGTCATCGACAAAAATACAAAAAGAAAGACAGGGGACAAAAATATAGAGAATACTTGTTACTGAGATACCTTTGAGATCCTATCATGGCTAGGTGTATAAAGAAAGGGTTATGAATGATCCATTCTGCTCTCCACTGGAGGGCCATCAGCATGAATACAAACCACCATCAATTTGATCTCTGTTTTCAACAACGAAGTTCAACTTGATGATGGCATCCCACTCACGGGGTTGTCACACATGCAATCTCCATGCATGTGTAAACGAACTCATGATGCCATCACGGGACCCTAGGGGGTCGATGGGCCCTTCCGTTACAGCTTGCTTTTCGATGTTTTGCAATAGCAAATGCATAATGTCAGCCTCTAAAAAACTGGCGTCCTTGCACAAGCCGGTCGCTGTGTGGTAAATGCCGCCAGCCGGGGTCACACATGCGGCCAAACAATCACCGTCCATGGGAAACTTTAATATCCGACACCATGATAGGGGCGGAGTATCTGCGGAAACCCATAGGATCCAACTTACACATTGAAAACCTAACAATCTAGGTGGCTGGCACAGAGAGCGCACATCAATCGCTGGGGTTGGAGACATTGGCATGGCTTCTGGGGCATCACGGCACGAAGTGGCCTTATCGGCATCCGCCAGGTATCTGTTTGTGAACTCGATGAACTTATCCATCGCATCCGACGCCTCTTGTAGCATGAACCCTTCGAGCATTCCTGTGCCTCACTCCCCCATGTCGTAGCATGAACCTGTGAAGCCTGGCTCAGATATACTTCAATGCATTTTATAACAAACCATGCACCCATCAAAAGAGATCTAATTGGACCACCTGCAAACTTCCACGCATTTCACTTCATCAAGTCTCCAAAATTAATCATTATATCAGGATGATGCATCCTAAGTGCATAATTTGTGTTGCCCAATCACTCTATGACCGCACCTTGCAGTCCAAAGATAGAAGCCGTGAGTTCAATCCTGATCTTTCCTTTACACGTTGCCCCACAACTCTGAATCTCTATCTCTACCTGTGTACAAAGCAACCCCTAACCATGTTTGGCAAAATCCCCTATACCCCATTGGGACCCTTGCCCGTAACTTCATGGCACCACACATCTTCCTTTGTCCCGTGATCCTTCAGTCCCGCCTTAGCAACCCCTGAGCATGCAAGCCCTTTCCCTAGGAAAATCCACGCGGCTGATAAGAATGGAGACATGAGCCATGCAAACGCCAAGCTCGTGATATTCAACCTGAGCCATCCACAAGACGCCTGCGATACGACTTCGTTGCGATGCTATCAACGACCCTCACACCCTTTCCCTTGAATCCAAGCCATCCTCCCACAGCAAACCCATCCTTAACATTGTTTCGGTTGCACGTATCACCTACACCTGCCGCCTTTATTCTACCCCTTTGACAAGTCGCATGCCCTTAGCCACACATAACGGTCAGCCCCCGGGTTTAACGCCAAGGCGAAGATGACTCTCAAGGCCTGACCGGCAACAACACTCGGGTCATCAGCTTTCAATGGAAGCCGTGGACATCACATGCACGCCTGAAGACTCTATTTGAGTGGTAGACGAGATCAAGCAAAGTTCAAGCCTCAGCGCTCATTGCAAGGCTTCAAGACCCTCAGTCTCAATCCAAACCAGGAGCAACACTCGCGCCCTCAGCCTTTAAGCCGAGCCACAATAGGTAGTAGCCACACCGTCAGCTTTCACTCTGAGACGTATCCACACCCCAACAAATACTCTAGCCTTTCAATTAAAATTGTAGACAGTACTCACGTCCTTAGACTTCGATCCAACCATCGTCATTGCCCACAGCCTTAGACTCTAATCCAAGCCGTCAATGATAAGGCAAATAGCAGACAGCTGTCCGCCATCAGGGCTGATCCAAAACTTCAGCAACACTCAAGATCTTAGCATTTGATCCAAATTGTAAACATCATCCATGTGGCCCTCCACCTCCAAATCAGACAGTCGCCATAGTAGCTACGACACTAAAGCTCCAAGCGCTCATTCAAACCCATGTGCAACAAGCACACCTTCAGCCTAGAAATCAAGCCGTGAACAACACTTGCACCCTGAGAAAACTACCTAAGGGTAGACAGCTGTCGCCAGTACAAACGTCCTTAGCTATCAAAGTTGTTGACAAAACTCACGCCCATAGCATCCAACTCAAGCCATGGTAAGACTCGTGCGATTGGGCTTCTCTTCAAATAATCGCCAGCACTGAAGCTCGCGCACTTCCTTTTCAGCCACCGAGACAACGCATAGGCTCGTGGCCTTTGATACAAGGCATCGACAATACTCAAAGCACTATGTTCCGTCAAGTCTCCTAGACACCCTCCGATCCCCTTCAATATGGGATCGCTTATTCTTTCGGGGCCCGTATATCAGGGACAATTAAAAGAAGGGACATGGGTGTGGAACGATAAGGCCCAAAACCGCTGCTTTCTCTTTCTCTTGACTCAGCTCGATGACTTTTTGCGCACATACTCTACTATCAGACATTAGGGCATTACAAGTTCTACCGCGAAGCCAACGAGAGCTCACCTGCGTGCGGAAGCGCTCGCCGCCCTTGATGCTGGGAGTGCTAACAGAAAGCCCTTTTGCGCTGGTGGCGCCCTGAGGTGCAGTAGCCTCGGCTCAGAGCGGAAAGCTGGCCAGAAGGCGAGTGTGGGGAACGCGGGTGGCCGAAGATAGTGAGTGGGGCTGGCCGGCAGATGAGCAATGAATAGTTAGGTCGCCGTGGAGGTGGACCGGGTATTCTCAGTGAGCAGATTGTGTAGAAAGAGACATGCGTGAATATTGGTCGAGAGGCCGTCGAGGATAGTAGTCGGGCACAAAGTGATCTCTCACAGTTAGCAGGCTCTAACCTCGGAAGGCGGCTCACAAAGTGCACCTTCACTGAACCTAAAAAGCCCTTCAGACTGCGGAGTTTCCTTGCGCGCTCGGACCAAGTGGCAGTAACACACAAACCTCGCTGTATGTGAGTTGTTGCGCGTCGTTAATCGGGGGTATGGCGCCTCCTGTGACGCCACGTGTCCCAGCATTCGCTCAGAGGAGTGCGACGGGCAAAGCAGACCAAAGCAATACGCCAGGCGTACAACATAAGAATTGCGATCCGTCTTGGCACGTCTTAATCTTGCAGCCCAAAGTTAAGCACAGGGCCCGCATGCGAAACGTCGCAGACAAGGCCAATATGCGGTCACGCAGCCCGCGCGGTGTGTTAAAGCTCCGCTCCTCCCTGCCATTATCCACGCGCACGCCACGAAGAGGTGGGCATCGGTGCAGCTGGTGTGGCATATCCGCAAGCGGACGTGTGGTTGGTACGTCTTTTGCAAGGCTGATGCGATCGTCATCCTCGCGCATTTGTACTTTCGCAAGAGTTGAAGATTGCTGGCAGGGATCAACACTTTTTCACTAAGCGAGATTCAAGAAGGAGGCGAGTGGGCTTGGAGGGGTATAGATCACACCTAGAGCGGTTTTGAAAAAACCTGGCAGCTTGACATCGGGCGTGAAGGTGATGGTGCGAGAGTGCGTATGATCCCACGACGTTACCTTCGCTTTCGGATCATTAGTGACCTCGGAATGGAAACTGCCATCGAAGACCCCAAGTGAAGGCTGAATCAGCTGCGCATAAACAAGGAGCAAGGAATATTCCAGCTGCGTATAAACAAGGAGCAAGGAATATTCCAGTGCGATTCAGTGTAAACCAGAAGACGGAATTCAGATTCTTAATTCGGAGGTGAGTGTCCAGGTTGCCGGGGAGGAAACCGTGGCGCGAAGATGCAACACAAACCTTGAATGTTAACGGATTCGTACAAGCTCCCATGGTGTTGCGAAAGCCACGCAGAGGTACGAACATAGATGTCGGGTCACTAGAAGCGTGGGGCCGAGCTACGGCTCTATCTGTTGAACTTTTGTGAGGCACAGGGGGGGACTGCAAGTGTTTGAACATGCCTTTTATAAAATTTCCCGTCATCGGAGTACACCGTCTCAATGAAGGTCTACATCAGCACAAATCCCCTCTGAGCTGTCAACAACGATGGCAACACGGTCCCTGCAACGCGGACGGATCGGATGCCAATTGGGCTCCCAAGACTAGTGCAACACGCCAGGAGTGTCCTACATAAACATATCGTGTGTTTATGCAGAATATTCAGTTCCAACCTATTTGCCTCACTAACAGATATCATGACGCGAGTGGACAACAACACGAAACTGACATGTGTTGACAATGTGCAGCCACTCGTGTGAAGTTGGAAGGGGGCGTCTCCATAATTACTTGAGCCACAAAATAAAATAAGACTTATTGCAAAGGAAATAACCTCAGGTGTAGAAAGTATGATACAAAGTGAAGGCAATACCTTTAAACTGACATTGAAGTTGACGTCAAATACTGCCTCCTTCATCACGAATTTAAAGTGTATACGGGAACAAAGATGTTGGTCGGTAGCTAATAGGAATTTTCAGTACCTAATATACCCTTGGTTCATGAATGTACACTCCAAATAGTACTTATAGGAAAGCCAAAAAGTATCGAAAGAAAGGACCGCAAGAAACGCAACAATGAAAGATGAAACACTTGACTGTTGATCGCCGACTTTCCTTCCGTCATCAGTGATGACCGTCATTCAGGAGACGGATCGTCCGATCTCACTCCCCGGATCGCGGAAATGGAGAATCGCGAAGTGGCGGTTCACCTCCAGCTTCGAAGTCCAAGTGTCGCAGAGTGTCGCTCTTAAGTCGGAAATTGGTGAAAATACTTCACTTTTCCTACCTGCTGACGATTGCTGCGTCTTTCTTCTCCGTTTCCTAACGCAAGTTTTCTTCTTACAATCATGAGTTCCGCAGCAATCGCTACTAGTTCTGATTTGCGGAGGGCGACCCGCGCCTCCCGCAGCGCACGGCCCCGTCAGCTTGATGAGAATTCCGTGCCCAACGTGTCGTCCGCGTTGAATGCAGCGACCTCGGCTCCGCGGGTCTCCCCTCCGCGGGAGGAGCCCGCAATCTTTCGCTCGTTGGGTCTTAATGAATCTGAAGACGGCGACGAGGTGGTCGACGCGGGGGAAAGGTGGTCCCGAGAGAATGTTGAAACGCCGGAGTCGCCGTCCGGACCGTCCTTGTTGCAGGAATTGTCGTTTGGTGACCAAGCTGCCCCTGGACGCGCCGACTCTCCTCCTCCGGCAAGAAATGTGCTGCAGAGAACGTCCTTGGCGGAGGATGTTGCGGGGGGGGGCAGCCTCCCTCTCCGTCCGCAGGCGTCCCGCGATGAAGTCCACCACGCGACGGAGGAAAGGCTGACTATTCCCGACTTGACGGTGAACGCCTTTACTGGACTTAACTTCTTCGTGCTGCCTAGCAAGGAATTACTTTTGAACCCCTCGATCTTTAAGACCGAGCACCTTCGGAAGATCTGTGCCAAGGTCCCCGGTCTGGAGGTGTCGAACAACCAGTCCAGAGCAACTATGGTTCGGAATTTGGAGAGCTTCCGCGAGGTGCTGGAGAGGTCACGTACGCCCCCGACGGGGGATATGGCTACACCTGTGACTTTGACCCCGCGTACTGATCTGAACGCGGGGGGGCCGGTCCCCCCGCCAATGGGGGACGTCCCGACTGACTTGGTGTCCCGGGAATCGGGACACCAAACGCCTCCAGTTGTCCCTGTCACCGAGGGCACGGGCCCCCGGCGGCCCCCGTCCCCGTTGTACGTCCGGCCGGGAGCCGCGCAGACCCCGACGTACCCGCCGGGGTTCGGCCCGCACACGGACCCGAATGCGGAGCAAGGTCTTTTCTCTGGCCTCGACCCCCCCGCAAGCCAAGCACAAGAACCTCTGCAACCAGCCCAGGTAGCTAGCCCGAGCGCTCCTGCTTGACCTCTCCTTTTCCTTTAGAAATTTGAATTCGTTTCGGTTAAATTTGCTAGGGCCTTCTCCTTCCCTGTAGTTTGATACAAACTTAATCAGCCTGTTCAACCCGTTTCACTAGTTAGGAATTCTTCCCCTCTTTTAGAATAGTCCGGTCCCCATCCTTGTCACAAAGAGTAGTTAGTTAGGGCCCTTGCAGTAATCTAGGAGCGCAGTGCCTGGGCTTGTGGGCGCTTCCTAGGTGGTGAAATTTGGTTCTTGTAAACTTTTATGCTGCTGTTTGTAGCCTGCCAATTTAAAAAGTTTGACTTGCTTTAAAAAGTTTGAATTTAAAATGCTGCTTGTGTCCCGTGGGGACAACAAGAACTTGGTTATCCTCACACTGAGTGAGGCTCTTCTTGGAAGAGTATGTACCCCGTGGGGGTTTTTTGTTGTTTGAAATCCTCAATCTGTGAGGTGTCTCCTCTTGGAGGGACATTGTACCCCGTGGGGGTTGTTTATGTGGACAATTGGTTCCAAAATATCTGGTCGGATGTAAGCTCCTGGTTATGGGCCTTCTTGACAAAAATTGGTTGATATTGCAGGCTCGGGAGGCTGATGATGAAGTGGTGCTCACAAGAACTCTGACTCCCCCAACGGTGGGAGATGATTGTGCCATTTGCCTAGCCAGCCTGCTAGGAGAAATGCCGTGTGTGTCAACTGCATGCAATCACCACTATCATGTAGCCTGTTTCGATGGCCTGGATGAAATGTACCATTTGACCAGCTTAGTCCAGCCAGCAGCAATCCATGCTGTTTTCACCATGACCTATAGAAAAGTAGTCAGATGTCCATTGTGTAGATCTGTGCTGATTGTGGATGAACTCCCATATGGGGAGGACAGATTCACATATCTGTGGTAGATATAGGTGTATTATTTTTCTGAGGGCAAGCTTGCATGAGAGTTGTAATTTCCTGATTGTGGCATTGTTTCAAAATTTTGGCATTAATTGTTGTGATAAGGATCGAAATTGTTTGCTGTTATTATGATGATAAATGATTGCTGCAATTGAGATGAATGCTATTTGAAAATATGAATTTGTTTATATTGAAAATATGAATTTGTTATATTACAACTTGAATTGCTGAGAGGATTGCTGAAAATAGGATTGAAATTAATGCTGTTATCATGATGATGTAGTTGCTCTAATTATGATGAAATAGTTGCTGTGATGTTGGACAATAAGTACTGCATTTATGATGACTATGATTGCTTTGTTCGATGTGAGGATAGGTATGAAAATTTCTTTGATCCGATCGATAAAGATTGCATGCTCGTGACAAGCTGATGCTGGAAATAATGATTAGGGAGGGTGATGTGATTGCCTCAGATTATGACCCCTTATGATTATTGCATTACGTGCATTATCAGAGTGGGGGCGAGAAGATGCTACTGTTGTAACACATTATTATGCATGTTTGTATCGAGGCAAAGGACGATATGTGAGTGTTTCCTCAACCTCAAGTAAATGAAGATGGATGGTGGCATGAGGGAGCAGGCTCCCTTGGGATTGGCATCATCGGTGACGCCGGGATTCGACATTCAGGCGTACGTGGACTCGGTGCTCCAAAGATCCATGCAAGAGGAGACCAAGGGGGTCTCCAACTGGTTGAAAGCCCACCGATTGAGAAGCGAGCTGTTGGACTGGTGCCTGACCCCGGGGAAATCGGTGCCGGAGATACCGAAGCTGATGCGAAAGGTGGCAGCTGCCTTTGGTTTGCCGGGAGCCAGTTCGAGGGAGCCGGAGACTCCTCAGTCCTTGTATTCCCTTGCCACTCTCATCGAGAGGGAGTTGGCGGGAGGTACTAGGGATGCGTCCTTGCCGGACAATCACATTGCCCTGTTTGCACATCAACAAATAAGGGCTACAGTTCCAGAGTGCGAGAAGGATGATGCGCACGAGTCAGAATTGCAGATGTTCATTAAAACCCAATCCAAGAAGGCCTCGTTATCAGGAGCCACTAAGCATGTTACTGCAAAACCGGGAGCCCCTGCAGATGGTAATGCCAAATGCCCGAAATGCCAGGGGTCACATATGCTGCGGGACTGCAAGTCCCCTTATGCGTTGAACAAGGATGGATCCATCAATGTGACTTGGGTGGACAAACGAAATAAGAATGACAATAGGAATAACCGAACCAGTTGCCTCAGTTGCCACCACCTCCTCAGAGGGAGCCTGTTTAGGAACCGTCAAAAGTTGCCAGAATGCTGGTCTGTATAATATGTATATAGTGTATCAATATTTGGGAGCGGGCCAGGATGCCTGTCTTACCTTGTAACATCAGATTCCAGGTTTAAATACCAAATTGAAATGCATTGTTGCATGTGATATGGATTTGCTTGATAAGTTAACTTTGCATTTTTGTGAATTTGCTCTACGTTAGATTTTCGAAATGTCGATTTGGCTGATTTTGCTCTACGTTAGATTTTCAGATTTCAGTCTTCGGGATGCTGGATTTTCGAATTTTGGATTTGGTATTTTTGCTCTACGTTAGATTTCGAAATTTCGATTTGGCTGATTTTGCTCTACGTTAGATTTTCAGTTTTCAGTCTTCGGGATGCTGGATTTTCGAATTTTGGATTTGTTTTTTTGCTCTACGTTAGATTTTCGAAATTTCGATTTCGCTGATTTTGCTCTACGTTAAATTTTCAGATTTCAGCCTTCGGGATCCTGGATTTCAAAATTTGGATTTGTTTTTTTGCTCTACGTTAGATTTCGTGTTCAGCTTCGGAACACTGGGTTTCGGACTTTGGGATGCATATCTCAAATTGGAGTGCTTCGCGGATACAGGCAATTAATGCCAATTATCTTGCCTGCACGGACCACCTGGTCCCGTCCGTCATAGAAGCCTCCCTTTAACATGGGGATGCTGGACGGTTAGAGTACTGACCACAACGGGTGGGTTACTCTACACGAGTAGCACACCGGAAGTGGCCAGGCTCGAAAATCGTCCATCCCTTTCCACAAGATTGGGGCCCGGTAGAGACCGGGGTGCGATTTTCGAGGAGCATTTCTCCTGAAAGGAAGAGTGCTCTGGTGTGGTTGTTGTCTCGAACAGGGACACGAGCCAAACTCAGCCCCACGGAAGGGATTGCTTTTCTTCGATGGTGCATGCCGCTTTAACGCGTCGCCGGATTTGAGGCAAGCCTCGTTCGGGGTGGCACTCTGCTCAGAACAAGGTCAACAGTGGACCCGGGACTACGGGCGCCTTGGATCCAAGACGAATAATTATGCAGAATTCGTGGGGGCCGTGATTGCAATCCAAAGAGCAATAGAATGGAACTTGACCACAGCAACAATTGTTGGGGACTCGGAGCTGGTGGTGTCAGCATTCTCGGGCTCCCGTAACGTTATCGCAAAAGACTTGGAGAGACTACTTATCGTTGGGAAAGCTCACATGGCCTTGCGCCCGGATTGTGTTTTCAATTTCAAGCATGTGGCACGGGACCACAATAAACTGGCTGACAGCCTGGCCAACTTCGCACTGGATTCTGGCATGCCGGCTACGACAAGTGTGAGAGACCCGCTTGCATTTATTACCATGGCAGTAAAAGGATTCGACAGTGCCCGGGAAGTGATGGACAGGCAACAGTCCTTAGGGCCATGTGAAGCCCAAGGGCGGGACACCTTGGCCCCTTCAGTAATTGATGCCCTCAGTGGTAATTTGGTCCCGGACCCCCTTTCCGCACCAGCTAGGGATCCGGGGGAGTTCCGGGTGGGAACTATCCATGAGTGTACCCAGTTCTGGGACACGGTGGTAACATCATCAGAGATGGGATTGCTGGTCAAAGAATGGGCAAAGAATGGAGTCTCCATCTTGGATTTCTTCCAACATTTTTCAGGCACTTACGAAGGGGCTCGTTTCGACTCAAGAACACCCCCGAAGATGCAGTTCAAGAATCATGCGATACCGGATCATTTGATCCCCTGGATCTCTGGGAAGATACAGGACGAGCTCAAGTGGGGAGCGATAAGAGTCTGGGGCAAAGAAGGGGAATGCTCTCCCCCGCATCTTGTTATGCCGGTAGGAGTGGAGCCAGCCAAACCAAGAAAGCTCAACGATGCAAGATTCCTTAACCTTTGGTGTAAGGATATTCCGTTTACCTACGAGTCGGTGACAATGCTTCCACAAATCCTAGAGGTGGGGGATCCGGCATTTATTATGGACCAAGCGAACGGATTCTTCCATGTGAGGCTTACAGAGGAGTCGCAACAGTACATGGGTTTCCTGTGGGATGGCGTTTATTACGTCTATACAGTTCTCAATTTTGGATGGAAGCTAGCGCCGGTCATTTATAGCGCCTTCGCGGGAGAATTCGCGGGATTCATCCGGCGGCTGGGAATACAATATTTATACTACATTGATGATAATGCCGGGGGGCCGGCCCCAGTGGGAGCTTCAACTCTTACGAAACAGGAAAGAGCCAAAATCTCGGCGTTCGTTGTCTCGTCATGCATGACGGCGGCAGGATATTTTATTCATCTGGAGAAGACGGAGTTCATTCCGTCCTTGACCATCACCTGGCTAGGCATTGGTATTGACCTTGCGAAGCAGGAATTCTTCATCCCGCAGAAAAAATGGGATAAGTTCTTGAGCCTGGCAACGGACCTGCGAGCTTCGTCAAGTATTTCGGCCAGGGACCTGGAAAGAGTGGCAGGAAAGTTGGTTTCAATGTCAATCGCAGCCCCGGGCATCCTTATTGCATGCAGGAAGCTGTATGCCTTCCTGGCAAAGAGGCACGAATTCTGCAGAAAAAGTTTTTTCCTGAACAGTAAGCAGATGAGGCATTTCAAACTCTACTTGACTCAACTCTTCCAGCCGTCGCTGATTAAGGTGTCCGCATTTAGGAAGCAGGCCCACTGCTCGATACTCGTGGATACAAACGTCGATGGTACAAAAGTCACGGCATCAATCGGAGCAGGGGAATTCCAAGATGAAATTTCGTGTTATCGAGATTTGAGAACCTGCTCGTCGGTGGATCAGTCAATTTTGATTTCTGAAGCCTTGTTCGAAATCCCAGTAGAACGGGTCCCGCAACGCTGGGACATAATCTTGGATAAAAATATCTGGGATTCATCGAGAGTCCTCTCGTCTAACCTGGGCGCGAAAGCATGCAAGGACTTGGCAGAAAAGCTCTATAGATTTGTCGCGGATAACAACTTGGAGCTGAAGGTGGTTTCCTTTTCAAGGGGACCTGATGGAACTATTGTAGTCCCGGATGAAGAGTCTCATTATTCATTAATGCCACGGTTCTCTCCTCTGTTGAACATGATGTTTGGACGGCACAACATCGACTGCTTCGCAACAACGGCTAATGTTCGGGGATGTCCCAAAATGCGATTTTGCTCAAGGCTGCCAGAGAAAGAAGCTTGTGGCACCAATGTCTTTGCCTATCCACTAGCGCAGTAGTTCCGGCAGTTGGTGGGCTACTTACGATGAAAAGTTCAGGGGGCAGAGGCAGTGTCATGAAATTATACAACCATCACAAGATTTTCTCTTCAAAATATATAAATTAACTTTATAGTGGAGCGCCCCCTGAATTTTCGAAACACTTCGGACTTGACCGCGCTTCAATGAAATAACCCCTTTGGGGCATTCTAAAGCAGCTCTAGCGCAGTATTTTATTTTGTTTGGTAACAATATTTTGTTTCAGAAAGGAACAACGATATTGCCTTAGGTACCAACCCTCGACTGCTTGCCTTGCAGATTACGTTGCCGCTGATCAAGAAAGAGGAGCTCAGGACACGACTTGGTTGCGTGCACAGTCGGCAAAGCATGTCCTGGGGTTACGAATTGGCCAGCACATTAAGCTTAGCTTCACCGACGAGAACGGGGAGGAAGTCGAGCGCCCATACACCCCAACCAGGTGGCCCCAAACCTAAACCAAAAAAGCTCCTGTGATTCTTTCGCTCTTGTGACCAGCTGTGTCCTCGAATCTTTTTCCGTCTTGAACGATTTATTTCAGTGAGCGCTTTCGAGCGCTTATCCTTATCGGCATAACTCCGCGTTCACGAATGAAGCCGTGCACCTGCAGCTCGGATGACGAGCTTGGTTACGTGGACTTCGTCATCAAGGTGTACTTCGCAAAAGTTAATCCTAGATTTTCTGACGGCGGCGTTATGTCTCAGTATATGGAAGGTCCCTCCTTTTTGTCCTCACCCTTTCCGACTCGCCCGTAAGGGTCCTGCCACATCGCCTCCTTCGTGAGGCGCCAGGCATCCCGCCCGCGCCTTACTGGCTCGCGTTGCACCGCTTAACTCGCGAGCTGAGCTCTTCTCTGGCTATTCAGGGATGCCTGGCTGTGGTTCTCTTCTGGTTATTTGATCGGTCGGCGTTAATTTGGTATGTGTTCAGGCCTGAAGCTTGGCGACACGATGGACTTCCGAGGTCCTACCGGAATGATCGAATACAAAGCTGGCGCCGGCAACGGTGAATTTCACATCAGGAAGGCCCCTATAAAGGCAAGCCTCAAATCGTTCAGAGAATATTTTAGGAGTCGAGCAACCGTCTTGTCCGAATGCTTATTGCGTGCGGGCGGCATCACCCATGACGCTGCACAAGGCAGACCTCCTTCAGTCTCTCGTCGGCAAGAGCACGGCCCCAGTCAGGACATGCGCTGTGTAGGACGGGGTGCGCTTGGACTCGCTGGGCATTGGGTGGTAGTCATCGTTCCCAGCCTGCGAAGGGCGCGAGTGAAGACTACCGCGTCCGCTACGCCTCAGTGAAGCAGAGTGGCTTGCCTGTGTTTGCGGTCTCTCACGGGCAAGGCTGGCTGCGGGACCGGGTCAGGCCAACAAGTTCGATATCCGCAAGTTTAACAAGTTGGGCATGATCGCTGGTGGAACTGGCATCACTCCGATGCTTCAGGTTCCACACCCTGAAATCCCAGCACTCTTATGCTAACGATCGTCATCTATTTTGGCCAGCCTTGGAGATCTATTTTGGCCACCTGTTTAGTCTGCAGCATCTCTAGTTGGGCGGACAGAAGAGCTAGTCACTTGTCTCACGTCTTTATCATGCGCTTGCCTCATACCATAATCTTAACTCAGGCTCTATTTCAAGGGAGAGAACTTTCCGGATGTATAGGCTCAAATCGGCGCCACACTCGGGGTGCTGATGGCTACTATCCCGAGATCCTTGTGGGAGGACCTAGAACGCTCTAGATCCTCCCACAAGGATCACTTTTTCAATAATTTATTTAGGCGCCCCACGAGCTTTATACAAGTCAACACCAAGGAATACTTTCCACATGGGACCTATACTAAGTAGTATGGTGCGCGATTTGACGAGAATCCATCATATATACTCCTAGCTAATGCATTTATAGCATGCCCCAACCAAATTTTGAACTGCTACGCCTTTTAAAGCTTCAAAAGCGGGGTGTATCTTCCATAATTTTTTGCCAATCGTATATCGATCCTTTGCCACCATAGACATGATATATCTCAAGGTATGCATGTATATTAATTATGTTTGGGTCAAAATACGACTTGGATAATGTATATTGGACACATCACACGAACGCGGTCACATGGGTAAGATATACACATTCCTTAAGTATGGGGATGATTTCGCATTTTGGGCGTGAGTCTTGGTCCATTTTAAGCTTTAAGGCTAGATCTTTGCCTTGGTGAGCACTTCAGTACTTTAATATGACTTCAAAGTCTCCTTGGGATTTTTTGGGGATTTTTTGAACCGTTAGAACTACCGCTAGAGGTTCTAGAATACGATTTTCAGACCCTGATAATGATGGAAATATTGAATTTCGACGGTACTACACCATAGCATGCGCATATGCGGCGATTAATCCGGCTAGTATGATATTAAAGGGCTTACAAAATTAGTTTTGGTCATATTCTCGAGGGTTAACAACATACGCACCAACCCGAGCTCGTGTAGCAAGGCCTAGAGTTGTCGGTACCCTAGATCCTTGTGGTAGGATCTAGCATTTTGATTAAAATTCTGTGAAAGCACCCACCCAAACCACGCTAAGATTAAAGGTCAAACCATCGACATTTCAAGCAAAGAAATGTTATAGATAATTCAAAAGGTTCATAAATATTGCCCCAAAGCATATGCCGGGCCACTATATACGACATACAAGGTCGCCATGCCCATCTCGGGGTGCTGATGAGGCCGGCGAGCCCCAAGCTCCGGGCGAGTGCACCCGTCTCGACAGGACGCATCGCCACGCGCGTGAAAGGAGGCCCACCCTTGCATGCGTGTCGCCACGGGGTGAGCACACCGGCGACGTGCTTACCCGCGCCCTCCCCTTAGGGCCACCGAGAGGGAAGCGTCCGCGGGCGGACCGCTTTTCTTTTGGGGGGGGAGAGAGCGCGCCGCGAGTGGCAGATGGCAGCCACCGCG
>LGRX02006434.1:0-82881 GCA_001247695.2 Cymbomonas tetramitiformis
GCGGTGGGAGAGGCGGTGCCATCCTGCTGAAGATGGCGACGTCGCGTGCTCGAGCCGTCGTTGAGCTGAGCGTAACCCTGACCTGCCACTACACCATAGTTCTTCTCACCCGAGGGGTAGTTGTCGCTGCGTGTCATCACTTGCACATACCCTTCCACCAAGGTCAACACTGCAGCATCGCCGACATCAAACGTGATGGTCGCCACCTCCACCGCGCTGCCCTGCGCTGCCGAGCTTGCATCGCTGCCGAGCACCAGCACCTCCTCGGCTGGGTCGTTTATCGTACAGGTCCAGAGCCCCGCCCAGTCCGCCCCCTGCGCACATCCGGAGGAGGCCATATGCTGCGCCTGGATGGTCACGAGCACCTGGAAGTCCAGCAACTGGGCGCTCCCGGAATTGACCCTGAGGGCCACCGACAGCGTGGCGCCGCTGCTGGCCGCGGGGAACTGCAGGCCGTAGCGCGCGCCGAGATCCACGTCACCCAGCGCTGGATCCAGGTTGGCGTAGACAGCATCGACTGCGGATGGAAGGACCGCAATTGCGCCCGTGCTGCAGCTCGCAGCGGCGCTGAGGGAGACCGCGAGGTAGTGGTTGCTCAGGAGCGTGGCCACACCCGCGCTGCTGACGGAGATCTTGTCGCTGGCCTCGCTTGCAAAATCTACGTACTCGCTGACAGCGATCCAGTCCACGCCGCTCACCACATCCGGGAACTGCGTGCCATCGTCAAACACCGCGGTCACCGAGAGGGCCTGCTGGGTGTGCTGCTGTGCTGCGAAGGTACCACTGGTCCAGCTGGTCTGATGCGCCAGCGAGGCAATCTGTGCCACCTCGGTCTCAGTCACGGTCACCGTAACGATGGCAGAGTGGGTGCCCTCAAAAGAACCAGTGAGGTTCGCAGACCCCACTGCGATCGCCGCCAGGACCTTGCTGTTCACAATTGACACCACGCTGCTCTCGCTCGAGGCGAACGAGGCACGCGTGGTGACGCGAACGAGGCACGCGTGGTGACGTCATACGTGCTGGCGTCCGACAGGGTGGCCGTTAGCTCCATCACTGCGCGCTGAAAGCTAGACGTGCACTGCACCTGTTTCAAGGTGGTCACAGAGATGGTGGCGCTGCCGGAGTAGCTCGGATAAGGGTGCGCTGCACCGGTCACGGATTCGAGAAGCACTACCGTGAGGGAGACGGAACCGTTGATTCCGGCTGCGCTCTTGTACGTAGGAAACGTAACGGTCACAGTGCCCAGGCCGGCTGCTGTGTTCCCTTTCGCCGTGGAGCCGTCCATCTGCAAAACATCCACCGCGGTGGTGATAGAGTACACCGTACGGCTGTCTTCGGTGAGGTCCTTCGTGGTGCCGTCATCATATGACATCACCACCGACAGCTGGCTTGCCGTGGGCTTGCTGATTGGAGAGCTGGCGGCAGCGTCGCCTTCGATTGTGATCAGAGAATACTGCAATGCACACACCGAACCAAGTCCAGCCGTCACTGGAAGGATGCGGAACTTGCTGCACGGCGGCGGCACAAGCTGCAGCGGAGGGGCGCGCGCAATGCAGGTTGCAGTGCCGGGCACAGTGCAGCCGAGATGCGTGCGCCGTGCGCTGCCGTGAAGGGCCTACGGGCCAGGCGTGGTGTGCGCTGCATTGGAAGGCATGGGGCGGGCGTGGCACAGTGCGCGTTCTGCACACCTCAGATGTGACGCTGACCGAGATGGGGTCCGGTAGTGTCACATTGACCGGCCCCGTGCCGGAGGACACGGTTGCGCCTGTGCATCCGTCGATCCATGCGGCCTGCATCACATCCGTAGCTGCCAGAGACTCCGCCTGCACGGGCACGGAGCCCACGAACCGGCCCTGGCTGTCCGTCGCAATCGCGAAGCTGCTGGCGTATGCATCTGCCACGGTCAGCTGCACGCCGTCCGTGCTCTTCACCTCACGGTAGGTTCCGTCGGAGAAGGTGGCGTACACCGTGATATAACCCTCTGCACCCTCCGACCTGAGCTCGTGTAGCAGCAGCACCGAGACGGACATATTGGCCCCCGCGCTGAGGCTGGTGTCCGCCACTCCAGACCACGTGGCACCGGTGAGCAGTACCGCGTCGAGCTTACTCACCCCGACGTAACTATCCAGCACCTCTATGCTTGTGTTCTTCGGCGCCAAGGTGGCACCACCAGAGCTGATAGAAATCGTTGCTGTCCCAGCACCCTGGCCCTGCGCGGCGCTGCCGTCAATCTCCACCACACCGGCCTCCGATGAGCTGAAGGTGACCAGGCAGGTGACGTCCAGGGGCTCGGTGTCGTTTAGATGTGTGCCACCAAACGCTGCGGTGGCGGTCAGCTGCGTCCGCTGATACTCCCCAAGGCTGCAGTTGGTGGGAGAGTTCAACCCCGACACCTGGCTAAGCACGCTGTCCTCCGAGCTGATGTATGTGCTCTGGGGGAACCACACCCGCATCGGGACGCTGACGCCGAGGGTATCGTACTGCACCGCCACGTCGACGCCTCGGCTCCCCTCGGTATGCGCCGAGGTCACCGTGAAGCTGCACCCATTCAGGGTGGCGACGGTGAGCTGCATCGTGCTGAGGCTGCAGTTGGCGGAGTCCAGCCCCGCATCCGCCTTGTCATAGCGGTTGTACACTGCAGTCGGAGTAATTACCGAGGTGACATCCGTGCCGCTGAGGGCAGCAGTGTTGAACAGCTCAGCAACGGCAGGGTACGCGTACATCCCGACAACAGTATCCCGCTTCACCGTGAACTGGCCGCTCGTCTGGGCCCCGCCGCGCGCATCGTTCACCTGGGCAACACAAAAAGCGCAGCATCCAAACCCTCACGAAATCCGATCAGCCTTCAGCAGACCGTAACCGATTGAAACACCCTACACTCCCCCATGAGAACGTACCCATCCTATCATCATTACGAGAGTCCTCCCTCCCTCACGCATTAGCTGCTGCCACTATTGCAATCTGAGCCTAGAATCAAGCGGCGGAGGAATTGGGCTCAGGGCTGGCCCGGGGGCACCTGTGCAGCAACGTTTCCCACGAAGCGGTTCTTGCCGGTGTTGATCATATCCTGCACCAGTACCGCGAAGGCGTCTGCGTAAGTCAGGGATGACTGACTCGCGGACATCGTCACGGACTGCACTGTCATCGTGAGGGAGAGAATGGGCACCGCGGTGCCCGTCACGTCACTGTCGGCGGTGCCGGAGGATGTGCCGGTGGCGCCGATGGTAATCTGCCCGGCAGTAGCGTCGTTGTACTCGGGCGTGTTGTAGTAACTGCTTGCAGTAAAGGCGAGGGACGCTCCAAAGAGAGCTGTAGAGTAAGTCACCTCGACCTGCCACGACACGAGGGCATACCCGCCCGTGTGCGCAGTGAGGTCGGAGGTGACCGTTTGACCGGTGAAGCGCGGGCTCACCGGAAATGTGGCCAGCATCCCCGCGGACGTCACGGCCGTGTGCGCCACCTTACGGTGCAGCACCACGTCCATCACCTCGCTCGTTGCTACCACGGTGTCGGAGTACAGAACCGACAGGTGCACCTCCACGTCCACACTGTCATCCTCTGAGAACCAGGCCCCGAGGCCGCTGCCAGAGTCGGCGCAATCGCCGGCCCCAGTCGCAGCGCTCGGCACCGCGCACGTCACCGTCAGCTCGTCCTCCGCATCCACGAGCTGCAGCAGCATGCGCACCGCCAGCCCGGATGCCACATCCACCTGCGGGCGCCCGTCCTCGTCGCGCAGGTCGTAGTGCACACTGATATCAGTGGCGTCTGTGTACAGCTCGCTCGTGCGAAGCACCGTGGTAATGATTTCCGCGGGATTGGCCGCTGCAATGAAGGTGTTGCTCGTCGAGCTGATTCCTCCGGAGGAGGCACATGCATCTTGCACACCGGTGATGAGTTTGATGGATCCGGTGGTGCCGGGGGGTAGGCTGTTGAAGGCGGTGAAGACGCGTGAGAAGGTACTCAGTGCACTGTACTCCACCTCACCGTATCCAAACCCAGGGCTGCCGGTTGTAAGCCGGAGCACCGGCCGGGCTCTGCCGTGTGTATGAAGAGTCCGGGAATGAGGAGGTGGGGGTGACGCTGCATGAGCCACTGAGGGGAGGGGGAGGTGGAGGAGGCGGCGAGTTGGGATCCTCCTCCGCGGTGGCGACCGCGAAGCCAGTGTCCACCTCATCGAACTCCGCGGCTCGGAATGCCAACACCTCATACAGCAGTCCAGAGTTGACCCCATGCACCACTGCTTCCACCTCGAGGAGGTTCACTCCCGCGGAGATGGAGATCGGGTGGGACCAGCGCCCACTGGCAACCACTTGGCAGCGGTCCTGGCTCCGCGCATTTGTCACGCACACGGAGATGTTCCCCTCCAGGAGAGACACCGCGCGGATATAGAGGTATCGCAGGTTCATCTCCAGCACCGCGCTGTACGGACCAACGAGATCCGGGTCGAAGGCAGGGTCCAGAGTGCCTGCAGCATGCCCTCGCCAGCCCTCGTCAGCCCGAGCACAGCCGAGGTCACACTCAGGGCATGTCACCGTGTGCTCATCAGGTTGGGCCTCACTATACCCGCGCTCATCGAAACTGCTGTGAGCGTATGAGGGGGGTCAACATGCTGGCAATGCACACAATGGAAGAATGCGACGGAACAGACCCGAGTCTTTCCTGCGGCCACTTAGAACATGCCACTTTCAGCGCTAGACCGGCCTATTTCTTAAGAGTGCGGCGTTTGTGGCAGGTCGCCTGCCGAGGCGCGATGACTAGGCACGAAATGGTGCTGTGCTGTGCACGTGGAGGGAGGGAGGGCGATGCGGGGAAGAGGGATCTCGACATTCGGTGGAGAGAGGGCGGCCTGGACTGGGAGCCGACCCTTCCGCGCCAAGCAGGGCAGTGGGCGCACCGTGCGAGAGCGCCAACAGACTGAGGGTGCCCGGCGAGGCGGCGTCCATCAGCAGGTAGACATGCAGCACGTACGTCTTGGAGGTCTGCCCGCGCCGCGCCGTGACCTGGATGGCCACCACGTTCTCCCCCACCCGCAGCGGGGCGTGCACCGCCTGCCCGCTCAGCACCTCGACGCCGGCGACCGTGACGGTCGCGCCCCAGTCCTCAGCCGTTGGTGTCAGCGTCCACACGTCCGCGCCAACGATGCCGCCTTGGATCACGACGTGGTAGATGTATACCGCCGGGTCGAAGTGCGGCCGCAGCTGGCCGGCGGACACCTCCAGGGCAGCCAGGGCCGCAGGGTCTGTCGCTGTGAACTGAACACAGTAGTCGAGTGAGAAAGGCAGGAACTCAAGCTCGGGGGCGGGGGCATGGCTATGCGGGGCGGGGACCTGGTCCCAACTGTGGTTGTGAATTGCCAGCTCCTGTGCCTCGGCATCCCAGCGAAGCCACATGGAGTCTGCAGTCACCGTCTGCCCGTCCAGCGACACCCGTACCATCTGCAGCTCCTCGAGCTCGTGCTCAGCAAAGTGGCACTCCACCTCTTCTTGCTGGAGGGAGAGCTCGCCAGACACCCACGTGTCGCCATAGAGGCACGCGGCCCCGACGTTGACGTCGCCGGCGCGGTACAGGAAGGGCGCGAACAGCTGGTCGTAGACGTCGAGGGGGATGAGCGGGAATACGGCGTGCACCCCCTGCCACTCGTAACTGGAGGTGTAGCTGAAGCGTGGAGCCGGCGACAAAGAAAAGGGGGCGTGGTAGTGGAAGGGCGCCCCGTCGTAAGTGAACTCCACGCCGTCCAGCGAAAGGCGCACGGCCACCGTCTGTGCACCGTACGCCGGTCGCGGTGGCGCGATACACTCGATGAGGCCCGTGCCCACTTCCAGCGCCCGCTTCGCCACCGGCTCCACGCTCTCCATGCCGAACCGACAGATGATCTGTGACTGGTGCAGCATGACGTGCCCCGTCACCTGCAGCATCACGTGCGTGCCACCGGTGGCCGGCCCCACCGTGGGGGCACTCCCCCCAATGCACAGGCTGAGCATGGGGCTTGGCACCGCAGAGGCCGCCAGCGCACCCTCCATGCCGAGACCATCTCCCAGGGATGGCTCATAGAAATTGGTGTAGAAGTCGTACATGGGCCCGTAGAATGGCTCGTAGATCATCGGGGCGTACATCAGCTCGCCGTACAGAAGGTCAAACAGGATCTCCGCGCCGTAGAAGTCGTAGAACCGGCTCTCAAGCGGCGCGAACGCTGGCACCTCCTTCGCCAGCGGCACGCGCGCCGCCACCGGGGGGGGCAGCACGGGCGCGGGTGGTGCAGGTGGTGCAAACCTGACGGAGAGCGCGTCATGCTGGAAGGCACCCGGGAGCATGGAGGCGAAGAAGTGGGCCGGCTTGTAGCCGCCCGCCGTGATGCCATGGGCGTCTGATTCATACCGCGCTGTTGCCGCTGCTAAGCGGGGGACCATTCGGTAAGGGAAGACGGCGGTGGGCCTGGCAGCGAGGGAGTCCACGGAGACGCGTGGCACATGCACGTCCATCGCCACTGTTCCCGCCAGCTCTGATGCCTCCAGCTTGAAGCTCCGCACGAGCTCGTGAGAGAGCTGCGCGGACTCGTTGCCGCGTGGCGCCTCTGCTGCGATTGCAAACGAGCCGGTGCAAGCGCACTTACAGATCGGAACCACTCCTGGGGACGGCGCCCTCGAGCTCCAATCAAGCTCCATGCACTCTGCGCCCCGACTGGCATCGATGATGTGGCAGCCATCCACCGGCGGTGCCATTGGCCACTCCAGCTCAAAGTCCTCCAACGCAAAGCCGGGCAGGTCGGAGGACACCAATCTCGCGGAGGGCGGGACCGAATGGGGGGGATCGGCCGGGCGTGTCACGAGGGGCGGAGGGGGAACGCTGGCGCTGCCAACCGAGGCAAAATCGCCGTACTCCTCGTCATCCGAGGAGTAGTCACTGTCCTCCTCGTACGCTTCGTACTCGCTGTCAGCCCAATCCCGCAAACCCACGAGCTCCATGAGCCCGTGACCGGCCACCATGGCGCCAGTGTCACTGTCTGCCTCCTCGACCACATTGCCACAGGTGGCCCGCACATCGCCTCGCAGTAGTGCCAGCTCCCCACCACCGCCCAGAGCCAGAAGCTGTAGGGTGACCACATGTAACACCCCCGTCAGCGTGGAGCCCTTGGCAGCAGGAACAGCCGCGCTTAGACGCGCGCCCCCAAGCACCTCCAGGTCACACTCCACCTGCCCGGGCCAGCTGCCGGCATCGCTGCAGTGAACCGCCACTAGCTTCTCGGGGTCGAAGTGAAGCCGGGCCTGGAAGCCGAGTGAGGCGGCTGAGCATGCGGAGGGGGTCGCGTGCAGGCGCACGTCCACAAACACCGCCTCCTGCGCCTGCGCCGGCTGCAGCTGGAGCCCAACGCGGTGACCGAGGTCCAGGTCACCCGGCCCGGGTTCCAGGTTGGCATACACATGCTGCTCGGTGCGCACCGTCACGTCCGGAGCCGCGGGATCGTCCGTGGGGCACGCCGCGGCCACCGTAATGGCCACGTGGCGATGGTGGTTGCCCAGAAGCGCCGCCACCCCGTGCGCGTCCACCGCCAGCTTATCTGGGCGGCTGCTGGAAAACGCCAGCAGGGCGCCCAAGGGGATCCATGCTAGGTCGCGCGCCACGTCCGCTACCACGCTCCCGTCCGCCAGCTCAGCGCCCACCACCAGCACGCGCTGCGCGCCCCAGGGTGCGGCGAAGGTGCGCGCATCCAGCTCCGACCACACCGTGGCATGCCGCAGCGCCCGAATCCACACCCGCTCCGAAGCCGACGCCTCGATCCGCAGCTCCGCTGTCGCCCCTGCGAAAGTACCCCGGACGTTCGTAGCCCCGGGCGCGCTGGCCACGAGCCCGTTTCCATCCCGCACCTCGAAGGCGCCCGGATGGTCCGTGGCGAAGGTGCTATTCGAGGTGACGTCAATCGCCCCCTGGTGGGACAGCTCTGCTCGCAGATGCAACGTGACCCGCTGAAAGGCGGCGGTGCAGTGGATGCGCCGCAGAGGGCCGATGTGCGGCCGGCGGGAGCCATCCACGGCAGGGAGCTCCTGGCGGGGCACGATGCGCAGGCGCTCCATGCGCTCCACCAGCACCGGCACCTCCGCATACAGGCCACGCGCTTCGGGGTACTCCACGAACGACACCCCCACGGTGACACGCCCGGGGGCTCTCACCCCGACCAGCACGTTGCCGCCCTCCGCCGGCAGAGCGGCGTGTTCCTGGCCAGCGATGAGTGTGTAACGCGTCCGCCGGTCCTTGCTGAGGTCAGCGCAGGACCCATCACTGTAGTGCACCACCGCAAGCAGGGGGGTCTCCACAGGGGTGCTGATAGGGGGCAGAGCCGCGGGGTCCCCGAACACGGTGATCACCTGGTGGGCGGCGCTGGCAGTTATGGCCACCGGGGTGCGCGCCGACACCAGGCACATGCGCTTCTTGTTAACCCACGCCGAATGCAGGCCGACGTCCGCCCCACCTTGTGTGTGCGCCTCCCCCAGATACTCCAAGGGCCCCCTTGCCAGCCGCGCGGCGCCAAACACCACTCGGGGGCTGTGGGACCTTCCCGCGGTCATCCCTCCCTCCATGGCACGGGCGCGCCTCGGAGGCGAGTACCGTGATCGAAGGGCATTCTGCCGTGAGGACAGGCGCGGGGCGCGGCGTGGCATGGAGACGGGCGGACTGGCACCATCCTCCAGGCGGTGCTCCTCGTAGCGCAGCAGCCGACGCAGCTGCGGCATGGGCGAGGGGGCGCTCAGTGGCCGACGCCTCCCTGGGAGTACAGGGGGGTGCGGAGGGGGGGCAAGCCGTCTCACAGGTGGAGGTGGAGGCGCGGGAGGTGGCGTTGGGGGCGAGCGATGGCGGGGCTGGCGGAACACAAGAAGCTCGTACTCGACTCCGCCCGGGCCCAGCGCACGCACCTCCACGAGGGTCACCACACCGGCGGCCACCGGGAGAGCCGCGGACCGCTCCCCGCTCTCTGCCACGACACAGGCGCCGCTGCCGTCGACCTCCTGCAGCGCGGCGCCCTCCCGAAAGGTGGCCATGGCGCAGGAAGAGACGTTGCCGCGCCCGCTGAGGGCGGCGGCCGTGATGTAGATGCGGCTGGCAGTGGACGGCAGCACAGTGGTGTACGGACCGGGGAAGGTAGCGTCGAACTCCGGCTCTAGATGGCCGGGGACCACCGAGAGGTGGGAGAGGCTTCCCGGTGCGAGCAGCTCAGAGAGCACATACACGGACAGCACATAGGAGCGTACGGTACGGGACTCCCTTGACGCCACGTGGATGGGCACTTCGTTCGCCCCCACGCGCAGCTTCACCGGCACGCCACGCCCTGGCATCACCGTGTGCCCAGCAACGTCGACCGACGAGCGCCACTCTGCCGGGGGTGCAAACACCTGCACCTGCATCTCGGGAGCCTCCTCGGCGTGCATCACGGTATGGTACTCGTGCACCTCCGGGTCAAAGGCCGGGTGTATCTCACCTGCCGAGAGCCAGAGCGCCGCCAGCGCCACCGCATCTGCCGCCTCATGCACGGTGCACAGGTCCGGGGAGAAAGCCAGATATTCCACCGGGGCACTGTGCTCGCCCACCGCGCGGCGGCGCTGCGCCCGGGGCAGATCCCAGGCATGGTCGTACGCCACCAGGGAGCGCGCCGGGGCGTCGTGCCATAGCCAGAGGCCGTCGCGGGAAGCTTCCTGCCCGTCCAGCGTAACCCGGAGGAGTGCATCAGTTTTCAGCACCGGCGCCGGGACGTGGCACACCACCCGGCTGGCATCCAGGCGCACCTCCGCGGGGACCCACACGCCGTCGTACAGGCACGCCGCTCCGGGGTCGAGGTCCGGAGCTGCCAGGGACAGGAAGGGTGCAAGCAGTGTGGAGGCGCCCCCAGTGGGCGACAGTGTCACGGTCAGGTCAAAACCATGGCGGCCGTCGGGGCCTAGGGTGGCAGCGCCCCGCTCCACGTGCGCCAGGTGGAAGGGGGCGTGGTAGTGGAAGGGGGCGCCGCCAGCGGTGAAGGAGCGGCCGTCATCCAGGCTCAGCCGCACTGCCACGCTGCGCTGGGCCTCCGGCGCGCGAGGTGGCGCCACGCACTCCACCGTGGCCTCCTCACCGGCGCTTCCCACGTAGGCCCCCGGCACCACCACCTCACCGAAGCGGCACGTCACGCGCACGCCCCCCTGCCTTTGGGCCTGCCCTGCAAGCAGCAGCGTGACCAGGGTCCCGCCGCCGTCCGGACCCATCACCGGGGTGCTCCCGACGATGCAAGTGCGAGTGGGCGCGCGCTCCCCCGGCTGTGACGCGGGGGCGCCAGGCTCGGGGGCATAGAACGTGGCATCCGCCTCGTAGAAGGAGCCGTAGAAGGGAAGAAGCAGGATAGGATCATAGAAGTCCACCTCCCGGCTGCCAGGGATCGCCTGCCCCTCCTCCAGTCCCTCCTGTGTCCCGCTCAGCCCCGCCCCCTCTTGCCCCAGCGACGCGTGGGTGCTCACGGCTTTTGCAAAGAGGTCCAGCACGGCAGAATCGGCCCTGGCGGCATCCGCCCCTGCGACGAGGTCCTGCGACCCAGGTGCGCGCCAGGTGGCCCCCCTGGCACCGGCAAGAGCATCCGCCGCCTCCGCGGCGCCCTCCTCCAGGTCGATGCGGCGAGGGGCGTCCTGCATCCTGCCCCCGGGGGTCCTCGGCGGAGCCACCAAGGGCTGCACAGAGGCGAGGGGCGCCGGCGCGGCGGAGCCACGCATCGCAAAGAGCAGGACCGGGATGTCCACCAGCAGGTAAACCACCACCTCCCAGGAGGCCGCCCCCTCGAGCTCGATCAGGATCTGGTGGACACCCGCGCTCAGGCACACCACGCTGGGTACGCCGCTGTGCGCCGGCTGTCCAGCAATTAGCAGCTTGCCTCCCGGGATGGCCGTCGCGGAGGCGACCACCTGCACCTCGAAGAGTCCCTCGGGGCTCTGCTCCATGCAGGCGCTCTGGAGCACGACGGAGGCGGAGCCGTTGGCACCCTCCGACATCGCCTGGAGTCGCACCTCCTCCCCGCCCACCTCCAGCGACACCAGCCGCCTCATGGCCGCGGTAGCCGGCACGCAGAGCTCGGGGGAGAATGGCAGCGCCTCCAGCATCGGCACGCGGTTGTGCTCCGGGACGTATGGCGGGCGCTGCAGCAAAGCCTTGTCATAGCGCATCAGTACCAGCTCCTGCACCGCGTCATCATACCGCCACCATAGGCGGTCAGGCGACATGCGATGCCCGTCCAGCGACACGCGGAGCGGCACCTCCTCCCCGGTGCCTAACACCTCCGCTGACACATAGCAAGATACCTCCAGGCGCTCGGGGTGAAGTGTCCCCGGCGCCCACACGTTGCCGATCAAGCACCCCGCCGCCGCCACGAGGTGCTTGGCGCTGTCCACTCCGCCCTGTGGAACGTGAGCGCCGAAGAGCTCCCGGCGTTGCCCCTGGACGAGCAGCGGGACGGTCAGCCGCAAGAGGCGCTCCTCCGCGTGGCCGCTGCCGGACGCCTCCTCTGCATATGCCCCGCGCCCCAGCAGGAAGGGGGCGTGGTAGTGGAATATTGGGCCCCGGTGTGTGTACGCGGCGCCGTCCAGCGTCACCCGCACCTGCACGCTGCTTGGAGCGTCGGCTGCCACGGCAGGCGCGATGCACTCAACCACTAGCTCCCCGGCAGAGGGGTCCGCTGCCACCACAGCCGCCTGCACAGCTGAGTCGCCAAAGAGGCACCCGGCTGCGGCCGGCTGACCCAGCGCCACTGGCGTGGCTAGGCGCAGTCGCACAGGCGTCCCGCCGGCAGCGTGCATGGCCAAGCTGGCAGAAGCTGCAACGAGGCAGGTCATAGGCAGAGGGTCGGAGGCGTTGGTCTGGGATGGCGAGCGAGGCTTTGAAACTGGACTGCACTGTGTTGCGACGCCACTTGGGGGTGGAGGGATCGCCGGGCGGGGCGCTTCGCAGCTGGTGGCGCAGAAGGGTAGGGCGTTGCGGGGGGCGGCTTGGAGGTCCGTGCGGGAGGAGGGATGTGCGGATGCACTGGGCCTCCCGGAGAGGCGGCCGGCAGGGCAGGGGGGTCTATTGGCGGATGCGGCCAGAAGCCCCAACTGCTAGGCAACGGGAGCCATCTGGGGGTGGCACGGTTTCTTGCATTGGCAGCTTTGAGGGGGAGCCCGTCTGGAAGCCCCCTCATGGGGGTCAAGCTCTCTGGCGGAGGCTCTTCGTCGGCATGTGGGTGCAAGGGTTGTACAGCAGGGGCTTGGGGATGGGCGCGGGTTCTCGGCGGCGGCTGAGAGGCGCTCATCGGCGGCCGGCCTGCGTTGCCCACCCCGGGTGGAACCATTGGCACCGAGGGCCGGGCCGGGCGCTGAGCAGTCGGAGGTTGGCCAGGTGGTGGAGGGGTGCGCTGTTGGATAGGCGGGGAGCCACTTGGGGGCGGGCGTGACAAGGCTGTGAACCAGGCAGAGATGGATGGAAGAAGTCCGGGAAGAAAATCGATGAAGGGCGTGCGGGGCGTGCGGTGGGGAGCTCCAGGTGGGGGCGGCAGCGGGGGGCGGAGGGTGAGGCGGTCTGGGCGGCGTGGGCAGTTTCGAGGACTGGATCCAGCTACTGACGAGCTTGATGTGGGGCGCGGGAGGTGGCGCGGCTGGCGCGGGCGCCACAGGCGGGAGCAGCGGATGGGGCTGAGACGTCGTGGCTGACGTCGTGGCGGTTGATGGCTGCGGAGCTGCAGCAGCGCGATGGTCCCAGCCCAGGCGCACGAAGCGTCCGAGGATGGAGCGGTTGGATGGGCACAGGGCGAGTGGGATCAGGGGCGGCGGAGGAATCCAATGGGAGCAGGCTGCCCCGAGCCACGTCAGCATGGCCACTTCTTCTCGCGCCTCCCTTCTCTGCCGTTCCCAAGGAGCGCTCGCATTGGTCGATGCCTCCGGGCGACGTGGGGCGGGGGGAGCGGGGAGGCGCAAGCAAGGTGTGATTGATGGCAGCCCGGGAGAGGAGGGGAGGGCTAGGATATTGGACATGCGTGAAGGCCGGTGGAGGGGAAGAAGGAGGGCGGGCAATTAGAGGTGGAGCGGTGGAAGCAAGCGGTGGAGGGAAAGTGGGCGGCGGGGGCGTCGGAGGTGAATGGGTGGGAGCAAGTGGTGGAGGGAAAGTGGTCGGCGGGGCGTCGGAGGTGAATGGGTGGAAGCAAGCGGTGGGGGAAAGTGGTCGGCGGGGGCATCGGAGGTGAATGCGTGGAAGCAAGTGGTGGGGCGGGCACGGAGGTAGTGAGCCAGGGGTGAACGGGAGAGGGAGGGGGGCTGTATGGAGGAGAGACTAAAAGAGCTGGAGGAGGTACAGGCGGAGGGAGCGATAATGGAGGTATTGGACGTGAGGCGGCATGAGGGGGCGGAGGTGATGAAGGGGAAGGTGGACAGGGAGAAGGGTTGAGAAGGTGGGGACGCAAATAGGGGATGGATGGAGGTGGAAGAGAACCTGGCAGTGGAAGGAGGGACGGCAGGTCAGACGACGATGAGGGGGGTAGAGATGCGGCGGAAGCAGGGGTTAGAGGCGGCTCCAACCGATCAGACGCTAATGGATGCATGGCGGGAGTGGAGAAAGGTGTGGGACCGCCAGATGGGGGTGAATAGGTTGGCGGCGTCAAAGTGCGAGACTGGGCAAATAGGTGGGGGGTGTATCCAGGACCCTGCAGCATGGGAGCCAGTAGGGGACGGTGCTGCCTGAAGCTGCAGAGCATCCACGAGTGCCGGGAAGCCCCCCAAACCGGAGGAGATTGGTGGGCCATCCACACTCCTGTGTCTCAGGCGACCCTCGTGAGCTGAGGCGAGCAGCGCCGTTAGCGGCACAAGAGACATAGAAGAATTGGTGGAGGGAAAGGGCTGGAGTGGCTGAGCAGGAATGTGATCCTTGTGGGCGGAGGCCATCAGTGCCGCCACTACGGGGAACGCATCACGGTCAAGCCCCAGCTGCGGAGCGGCGGCTTGCCGGAGAGGGCCCCGGGCACCCTCACGAGGGCCAGCAGCGGCCCCCTCCACCAGAAGACGAGGCTCCCAAGGCGATGCTGAGGCATCAGGGGCGACTCCGCCGTTTAGTTCAATCACACTGCGGCCCGCCATGATACCCACCACGTCGCGCACATCACCCGAGTCCGTCCGCGACATCGAGAGCACTAAGCCGTTGATCAAGGACACTGCCGGGGTGCCCTGAACGGTTATTTCTGCCGTGGCCAAGTGGAGAGCCTCCCCAATGACCACGGGGGCGGTCAGGAGGCGCCCATGCAGGAGCACGATTTCCGGAGGCGCGTTGATCGTGCACGCCCACTCGCCGGCCCAGTCCCGGCCCTGCACGCACCCCAGCACTTGCAGGTGCTCCGCCTCAACATACACCTCCAGCTCGTACTCCAGCAGCGCCCCGGCCCCCGAGTTCACGCGCACCTCCACCGCCACCACCTCCCCGTGCGCCGCCGCTGGGAACTGCAACCCCCACCGCCGCCCCAGGTCCACGTCCCCAATCGATGGCTCCAGGTTCGCGTACACCTGCTCCACGCTCTGTGGCATCTGCAGCCCCTCAGCCTCCGGGCACGCCGCCGTCACAGTCAGCTCCACAGCGCGGTGGTGGTTCCCGAGCAGCGTCGCCACGCCGTGCGCGTCCACCGCCACCGCCGCCTCCACGCCGCTCTCGAAGCGCAGCAGCTGCGGCGTGGAGATCCACTCCGCGCCTCCCACCGCGTCCGGCAGCTCCGTGCCGTCGTCAAACACCACGCGCACCGCCAGCCGCTTCGACGCCCCCCACTCCCCGAGGAACGTGCGCCCCTCCCACCACACCGTGCGCGCCTCCACGTGCACCGGCGTCGCCGGCAGGGTGGCATCCACTCTCATCATCAGGTAGCCTTTCACCTCACCTGCAAATTGCCCAGCGATCACCGCCACCCCAGCGCGCGAGGGCACAAGCATATTTGGCGGTGCCACTGCCACAATATCCGGGCGCTTCGAAGTGAAGCTTGCCACCTCAGACACGTCGTACATGGTGCCGTCCGTCAGCGTGGCAGTCGCGTTGATGGTTGCGCGCTGCCATGCCGAGGTGCGATGAATCCGCCGCAAAGTCACAACAGCCTTGTCCGAGCTCCCGGGAAATGCCGGGAACGGGGTTGCGGTAAGCTCCAGTCCCCCTACCAGCACCACCACGAGCCTCACCTCCCCTTGCAGCACGGGAGTGGACACGCGTGCGGAGGAGCTGAACATCGGCATGAAGTGCTCAGCGGAGACCTGGATGGTGGCTGCTCCTGACGGGCCCTCGGCGGTGACGCAGCCATTCTCCACGTGGACAAGCCCTGCCCCTCGCACCACACGGTAGACGGTACGCTCGTCCTGGCTCACATCCGTGCACGTGCCGTCGGCGAAGCGCAGCGTCACTGTGAGCGCGGACGCCACCGGCAGGCTGATTGGAGGCCTCGTTGCCGCATCTCCCACAACGGCGATCCTTGGGAACTGCATCGGGGGGACAACGGAGGGCGCAGACGCGGGATTAGAGGGAGGGGTCAGTGCTGATGAGCAGCGAGGCACGTCAACAGCATTCCACGCCTAAAATCACAAGAGACGATGGGGTCCTCGCACAGACGAACTGAGCAGGAGCATGAGGTAGCAGCTGCCCCAAGAAGGCATCTCACCCGCTGGGCGCATGCTTCCCTACGTCCGAGCAGAGCAGCGGGATGGGGCAAGATCTCCGTGCCAAAGCAGATAGTGAACAGAAACGCTCCAGGGGCGTCACACGCTGGTGGGCCTAACCCTGACCAACACGAGGACGCGATAGGCCTTGGTGCCGCAGCTGGACGCACGGCAACGCCAGGCAAGCAGGCGGGCAATGTGGTCATGTCCGTCCTGCCAAGGTGAGCAAGCGAGGTGCACACTTGGGCAAAGAGCTGGCAGTGCATCCACAGCATGCCCTCGGCTGCCGGGGCATAGGAACGAGACGGCACGCGGCGGATCATACCTGCGTGGCCACGGATATCGACACCGGCAGGCGGGGTGTTGCTACGGGGTACGCCTCGGCCTTCAATGCTGCAGGGGCGGACGGAGGGCTTCGGGGCCACCCCAGCGGCAACCCGGTGCGACGCCGCTGGGGAGCATCGCTGTCGCCAGCAGCACCGCCTTCATCGTGATCTGCTCTGCGGTGGCTGCTCGCCGCACTGGGGCTCCACCAGAGCGCGTGCGGCGGCATCCCTAAGGCGCCCGCTGTAGCTCCCAGAGTCTGCAGCCGTCGCATGCGCTGCTTACTCATGGGCGGCGAAGGGTGGGTCGCCGCATTCTGCTGTGCGGGCTCCGGCGCGGGTGGCGCGAGGAGATGGCGGCCGTGCGATCCAGCAGCGGCCCTCTCCCAGGCGCTCGGCTCCGCATCCGCGTGGCGGAAGATGATCAAGGTGTACACCATCCCCCCAGGCTTGGGGCTGACCTGTACCTCGGTGGGACCGGGCCGTGCATACAGCCCTGGCGACCAATGAGAGCTCTTGACGGTGACGCACTCACCGACCCGGCTGGGTGCGGCGGGGCACACGGTGGCGGGCAGCCCGGCGAGTGACGTGGGGCGCACCGATACCACCTGGGCATCCGCCTCTACCATCCCGCTGTAGGGCCCCGCGTGCGCTGGATCAAATGGCGGCTCGAGGGCCCCATGCGACAACTCGAGCTGAGTCAGCACGCCATCCGCCAAATCTGGAGCGAGCACGTACACCGTCAGCACATATTGCCACGTCAGCATGGCGTCCTCGGAGGTGACAGCGACCACGATGGAATTCTCACCGACCCGCAAGGCCACATGCTGCCGGGTCCCGCTCGGCACTGACTGCCCGTCCACTGCCACGGTGGCGCCCCACGTCGCCGCGACAGGTGTCACGGCGAAGTGCGACATTGCTTCCGGGGCGACGAGCACATAGTACTCATACACTCTTGGATCAAAGAAGGGGCGCAGCTCTCCCTCAGAGAGCCGTAGATCGTCCAGCGCTGCGGCCTGCTTGATAGCAAAATGGACGCAGTAGTCTGGGGAGAACGGCAGGTACTCGAACACCGCCTCCGTCACCGCCGTCGCATACGGCTGATGGGGCGGGGCCAGGCCGGTGCTCCACCGGGACGGAGCCACGGTGTCCTCTCCGACGTCCGCAGCGTGCTGGAAGTCCAGCCAGGCGCCGGAGTGAGAGGCGGTCTGTCCGTCGAGGGACACCCGGACCTGCAACTCCTCCTCGAGCATGGCTGCCGGGAGGGCGCAGGTGATCTGCCCCTCCTCCAGAGAGAAGCTGCCCGGCACCCACCACTCCCCAGCCCTCGCACGGCAGCGCTGCAAGCACGTTAGGAGGCACGCTGGGCGAACGCCCAGATCCCCGGGCAGGGCGTACACGTGGGGGGCGAAGAGAGAGGCTGCTGGGGCATCGCGGTTGCCGAGCTGAACCTCCACGCGCTGCCCAGCCGCCACGCCGGTGCCCTCGGGACCGCTGCGGACCCGTTCCAGCTGCAGCGCCGCGTGGTAGTGGAAGGGGGCACCATCATGGGTGTAGGTCACGCCGCCGTCCAGAGAGAGGCGCACGGCCACCGTGCTGGGCTGCGAGGCGCCTCCGGGCTGCGCCGGCGAGGGGGGGGCGCCGCACTCGATGGCGGTCTCCGCGGAGGAGGGGAAGCCGACCCGCTTCGCACGCACGCCACGTGCGCCGAAGCGGCACCACACGTCCATGGTGGGCAGGACGTGGCCGGAGACCACGAGGGTGACGCGCGTGCCGCCCTCCACCGGCCCGGTGATGGGGCTGCTCCCAAGGATGCAAGTGCTCAGGTCGGGCGCTGCCACGTGGCGCCCCGGGGACTGCAAGGAGAGCGTGCTCAGGTAGAAATGCGTGTAGAAATCGTCCCGAGGGCCGTAGAACCTGCTGTAGAAGAACGGGAGCTCCGCGGACGGGTAGAAGTCGTAGAAGGACTCGTCATCCGTGGAACGCGGCTCTGTCAAGGGGTCCCACACAGCCGGCGCCGCCAGATTCTGGCCGACCCCGCGCCAGGAGGCACCATCACCGCTCGTGTCCGCGCTCTGCGCCGACTTCTGCGCATCCTTTCGCAGCAGTGCAGCCTCCTTCTCGAGGTAAGTGGTGAGCCGCTCGCCGGGCACTGGCACCTGCAGCGGTCCCGCCACCTCCTCCGCCTCCACGGAAGGCCACAGCACTCCCACCAGCGCACCCTCCGCAAGGAGGCGGGAATCCCCCCTGCCAGGTACCACGCTTTCCGCCCTGCCAGGGAGCTTGCCCTCCGCCCTGATTGGGAGCTCGGCCTCCGCCCTGGCTGAGAGAGCAGCTGCGCGAGTTGCAAGGCTGGCGTCGCCGGCAGGATCTGAACGAGCAGCCTGCGCAGGCTCCCAGAGAGGGGGCTGCGCGGCATCAGGTGGCGCCGAGTGGCGGAATGCATGTCCTCCTCCGCTACTGGCCCCGCCGTCCTCCTCGAGCGTGAAGCGGGGCGGTGTGGCGGCACGGGGAGCCACCGGGAGGGTGGCTGGAGGGCAGCGCGAGAGCGGCCTGCCGGGATACGCCGCCGGCGCATGCCACAGCAGCAGCACCAGATACGTGGGTGCATGCTGCCCCGCCTGCAGCTCCAGCTGGTGCACCCCGTCTTGCAGCCGGATGCCGGATGAGCTGGCACCACTAGCCAGCACCTCGCACTCCCCCACCAGCGCTTCCTTACCACCGCACACCCTGACCGGCGCCTGGGACAGCGATGTGGCGCTGAGAGTGACCCCCGGCGCGGGTGGTGCGGAAGGGCCCTGCGCACGGGGGTCCGGGAGGTGCAGGAGGTAGGGCCCCGGGAAGAGCGTGCTGAACTCCGGCTCCAGGCGCCCCGCGGACGCCGCGATCTCCGTCAGGCTCCCAGCCGCCAGGTGCTCCGTCAGCACGTACACCTGCACAGTGTATGTGCTCGACACGTTCTGCAGCTGGCTCGACGTCACCTGCACCTCCAAGGTATTTGTGCCAGGGCTCAGCCGCCGCCGGCTAAAGCGCCCGCCTGCCAGGGTGTCGCCATCAACTCGCACCACGGCGCGCCGCTCCGCAGGCCTCGCGCGCAGCCCCACCGCGAATGCCGCGCCCTCCCTCTCGTCCAGGATCGCGTCGTACGCATGCATGTCTGGATGGAACGCCGGCCGCAGCTCCCCAATCGAGAGCTCCAGCACAGACAGCTTCGTCGACACCACGTCGCCGTCCTCGTCCCAATCATCTTTGCCGGCCGAGCTGCCATTTTCCTCGGAAGCCGCTGCCACAGGATGGCGGCCTGCGAGGTCCAGGGTGGTATGCCGCGCGTCAGCCTCGCCAGTCAGGTTGTCAGCAAGGCGGCACAGCACGTCCACCACGACGGTATAATGGACCTCGTGTCGTGTCGTGGCCGAGGTGACCGCAGCATCCACGCGGTTGTACCCGAGCTGCAGCTCCAGGGGCGCGGGCTCGCCGCTGGCAGCCGGCGACCCGGCGACCTCCAGGTCCGCGCCAAAGGCGTTGGTGGACGGTGAGAGGGTCAGCCAGGCCGCCACCTCACGAGGCACGGCCACGTAGTACGTGTACGTGTTGGGATCAAAGGGAGGGTGCAGGTGACCCCACGACAGATCCAGCGCAGTGAGCGTGTTGGGGCTGGGCCCCTGCACGCAGCTCCCCGGGGAGAAGGGCATAACCTCCGCGTCATCGAGCTCCGGCCACGTGGCCGCCCGGATGTCCTCTGCAATGGCGGGCTCGCGCGATGGGAAGCTCTCAGGGCCCACCACCAGCGCGCTCCCTTCTGCGTCATACGTCACCAACAGCCCGTTGTCCGACATGCGGTTCCCGTCGAGCGTCACGTGTATCTCCTGACGAGCCCCCAGGGAGTCCTGCAGCAGGTGGCAAGTGACGCTGTGGTTGCTGGCGGAGAACTCGCCGCGCACGATCTGGTCCGAGCCGAGAATGAGACAGCCAGGGCTGGAGCGCAGCGACCCTGCTCGAAGCTCGAGGTGACGTGGCAGCAGAGGAACGCCAGCTGCGGTGGCCAAGGAGAATTGTACCAGGAACCCAGTCGCGGTGGGGACGGGGGTGTCGGGCGCGGTGATGCTGAAGGAGCTATGGTAGTGGAGCGGGGGTCCCTCCGTGGTGAAGGAGAGGCCCTGGTCAATCGAGAGCTGCACCGCCACGGTGGAGGGCCCGTGATGCGCTTTCGCCGGAGCAGCGCATTCGATGTCCACATTCCCGATCTCAGTCTCAGCCGCAGCCTCCAGAACAGATGCAGGCACGTCTTCAGTCCCAAAGCGGCACAGCACAGCGCCCACCGTGGCATTGGGTCTGAGGAGCCCGGCCAGGCGGAGGCGCACCGGGCGGCCCCCGAGGTGATGGGCGAGCTCCCCCGCGGACCTGATGATGCACACTGGTGGAGTGGCTGGCACGATGGGCGCTGCCCGCGAGGATGGTCCTGGCGCTGAAGCGGGGCGGGGGGGCGACGGCAGCATAGGGAGAATGGGGGATGGCAGGGCAGTCCAGAGGGTGGGGTGCGGCTTTGAGGAGGGCGGTGATGGGGAAGGCACACCGGCCTTAGGTGGAGGGGTAGGGGGGGAGGGGGGTACCCACGCGGTGCATGTTGGGGGTGGAATAGGGACTTGGAGACGATGCGGGGGCGCGAGAACTGAGGGGCTGCACCCGAGAGCCTGAGGGGCCCTCGTTGTAGGCTTGGGGAGAGGTGGATTTGGCGCCGGAGGGTAGGATATTGCTCTCGGAGCTGTGACACCTGGCGGTGGATGGAGGGGCGGATGCGGGGGACAAGCGGTTGATGGCTTGATGAGGGACGAAGGGGGAGGTGTGGGCCATGTTGCCCACCCTTTCGGAGGGGGCAGGATGGGCAGAGGTGGCTGTGCCACACCCGGAGGCGGTGCATCGGGCATGGCAGCTGCGAGCGGTGGCATTGGTGGGGCGGGGGGCGTCTCCCTGGGAGGACCCAAGGGCCGCATCGCCGCCTGAGGCACGCTGCTCTGCGGCGGCGAGGGCGGGCTGGAGGCCAGCACCGGGCGAGGAGAAGCCGCGACACGTGTAGCTGCAGAGGGTGCAGGAGGCGCCGCGGTCTGAGGCATCTCGAGCCATTGCACACGAGCAACATGCGGAGGCAGGGGAGGAGCGACCAGGGCCAGCAGCTCGTCGTCATCCAGCCAATCTGCGAGGAGGTCCTGCGGGCGAAGTGGGGAGGCTGCTGCCGGCGCAACCGTTGAAGGCGACACCGGCAGCATACTCTTCCTGGAAGGAAGTGGCGGGGCATTGGCGGGTGGAGGGAGATCGGGGGATGGGGGCCACTTAGGCCATTGTGGGGGAAGCAAATGGGGTTGGCTGTGGGGCGGAGTGGGAGAGACATAAGGAGGTGGGGGGGGCAAGGGGACAGGCCAGATCTCAGATACAAGGTAGACAGGGACGGTCCGCTTGAAAGGCTGCAAGGGTGGGTGCAGGGTCCGCCGGCGGGTCACGGTTGGTGGGGTTGGCAGCGGCACTGAACGCTGTGAGGGCGAGGGGGGGCGGCTGGCAGGGTGCGGCGCCTCCTCGTGGTGCCTCTGTGGGTGGGAAGGCGGTGATGGAGGTGGGAGCAGAAAGCGCGCGGGCAGTGAGGTCCGCTTATCAGAGGGCGGCTGCCTCGCGGTGTCAACCGCGCGGCGCCGGACCCTCACAGAGGCCTCGTGCCCGGCAAGGGGGGGGGCTGGGAGGGGCATCCACAGTGGAGAGGATGGAGGCCTGGTAGGCGGTGCAGGAATGCGCTGAGGGGGTTGGAAGGCCGGAGCGGCATCGGACTTCCCCGCAACCGGTGTTGGAGGCATGGAAGGTTGCACAGGGCGTACAGGGGTGAGCGATGGGGTGGTGCGAGAAGAGATCGATGGAGGGGGAGGATGGAAAGGACGAAGCCACGCCAAGCTCGGATGAGGTGGAAAGGGACGGTTCAAGGCTCGTAGCATGCCCTGCATCCAAGGGGAGACTGCCAGCTGGGGCAGAGAAGATGGGGGGGGAGCCAGTGCATCGGCCGGTGTGCGAGTAAAGCGCTTTGATGACGACTGCGGCGCCAGTAAGCGAGGCGGGGACAGTAGCATCGCTGGGTGGGCGAAGGTGAAGCTTGGATGGTCCGCTGAGCCAGCCGTCACCGCTGCGAGGCCCTGACCAGGTGAAAGTCCTGGGAAAGCAGGGACTTGGAGAGGATGCGGGGGCAGGAGGTGAATGTACGCATTCGTTTCAATAGGAGGGCCACGAGGTAATGCAAGAGCATCCCCGCTATGCATATGCTTCGGCTCCACTCGTACTTTGTCAGCGGCGTAAGAGCCCGCGTTCAACTCGATCCACCCGCTTCCGGCATGAAACGCGTAGCCCGCCGCCCGCACGTTGCGCACTGAGTCCAACAGAGAGAGGGCAAAGCCGTTGATTGGAGAGGTGACGGCAGCATTCCGGACCAAAAGCGAGAGTGTCGCCAGGTGAAGGTGTGGACCTTGAGCCGGGGACCTCGGCGTCTGACCTGACACCAATACCACCCCTGGAGGCGCGTTGATCGTGCACTCCCACTCGCCGGCCCAGTCCCGGCCCTGAACGCACCCCAGCACTTGCAGGTGCTCCGCCTCAACATACACCTCCAGCTCGTACTCCAGCAGCGCCCCGGCCCCCGAGTTCACGCGCACCTCCACCGCCACCACCTCCCCGTGCGCCGCCGCCGGGAACTGCACCCCCCACCGCTGCCCCAGGTCCACGTCCCCAATCGATGGCTCCAGGTTCGCGTACACCTGCTCCACGCTCTGTGGCATCTGCAGCCCCTCAGCCTCCGGGCACGCCGCCGTCACAGTCAGCTCCACAGCGCGGTGGTGGTTCCCGAGCAGCGTCGCCACGCCGTGCGCGTCCACCGCCACCGCCGCCTCCACGCCGCTCTCGAAGCGCAGCAGCTGCGGCGTGGAGATCCACTCCGCGCCTCCCACCGCGTCCGGCAGCTCCGTGCCGTCGTCAAACACCACGCGCACCGCCAGTCGCTTCGACGCCCCCCACTCCCCGAGGAACGTGCGCCCCTCCCACCACACCGTGCGCGCCTCCACGTGCACCACGCTCACCTCCCCGCCCGCCTGTACTGTAACAGCACCCCATGTGCTGTTCCCGAACACCCCAGCGATCACTGCCTCCCCTGCAGCCACGGGCTTGAGCATTGCGCCAGACACCGTCACGGCGCTCGCATTGTCTGAGCTGAATACCGCCTGCGCCGTCACGTCCAGCCGCCTCCCATCTGTCAGCACCACCATCATCTCCGCAATGCCGTGCTGCCATGCATCGGCGCACCGCAGCTGCTTCAGCTTCACCACACTCGCCTCCGCACTGCCCTCGTACGCCGGGTGCGGCCGCACCACCAGATGCGCCGCCGCCACTGTCACTACCGTTATGCTCACCGTGGCCACCAGCTCGACGCCTGCGCTGTGATTCGTCCACGTCACCCGCACCGTCACCAGGCCTGGCGCCACCCCGGCCACTGAGCTGCCGCGGAGCTCCGCCCGCTCTGCGCCTTCCCCCAGCTCATAGCGGGCATGGCGCCGGTCGTGCGTCACATCCCTGGAGCTCCCGTCATCCAGGTGCAGCACAACCGCCAGCTCCGTGCGTGACGCCAACCCAATCGGCGCGCTGCTGGCGGCATCCCCGGCTGCGGTGATGGTGGGATACTGCGCCACGGCGGCCAGCACAGGGTAGCGCGCCGCAGGCATCACATCGCTCCCCCACGAAACACTGTTCCGCATTCCCGAATCGGCCTCAGATCTTAACGCCATCGTCGGGACCGCCACTTTGGGCAGGTCATCTTGGACATCTTCAGTCACCCATGGGAATCGCCCCTCGGATGCCCCCGCGGTGTGGGGGCCTTCGGGGGCGACTATCGTGAGGTTGTTGTCTGCCCAAGCGGTGCCGTTCCATCCGGCCGGAGCGCCCGAAGCCGTCACTGACGCCGCTAATGTTGGGGATAATGCGGCGCGGGTAGAGCCGGCCGCGGCGTCGCTTTGCAGCACGAGCACCTCGTACACGCGGTCGCCGGCGGTCGGCTGAAGCTCCACCAGGTTGATCCCGGCCTGCAGGGAGATCTCGCTGGACCAATCACCACTCGCGGTGACGTGGCAAGCGTCCAGGCGCGGCTTGGCGGAGGCGCAGCAGCTGATGGGCTCCCCGCGCAGAGAGGTCAGCTTGAATGCCACCACGCCGATGTGCGCTGGGACCAGCAGGCTGTATGGGCCGGTGGTCTGAGGATCAAAGCCCGGCTCAAGCAGCCCGGCAGAGGGGGAGACTCCGGTCAGGCTGCCCTCGGGAAGCAAGCTCGTGAGCACATACACGGTGAGCTGGTAGGTGCCGCGCTTGCTCTGCGATGTGGAGGTCACCTCGATTGGCACGTGGTTTTCCCCAATGCGCAGCTGGCGCCGGAGCGGCTTCCCATTGGACACCGGTTCCCCGAGCACCCGCATAGTGGCCCCCTGTCCGACAGCCCTCGGCGCTATGACCATGGACAGGTCCTCCGGGAGATCGCTGCCCTCGAGCACCACTGTGTAATCGTGCACCTCCGGGTCGAACGCTGGGAAGAGCTGCCCTTGGTGGAGGTCCAGCGCCTCCAGGGCGGCGCTGTCGGGCACGCCAAACTGCACGCAGAGGTCGGGGGAGAAGGGGAGGTACTCCGCTGGGAACACCTCTGCGGCGCCCACCGGGTCCGCTGCCGGCTCTTGCGGAAGATCCACTCTGCGCCACGCCTCGAGCCGACGCTCTGCTGGCCAGTGCCGCAGCCATATGGCATCTTGAGAAAGGTATTGTCCATCGAGGGACACCCGCAGCGACTGCTCCTCCTCCAGCTCTGCTGCGGAGAAGCTGCATAGCACGTGGCCCCATCGCAGGGACAGCTCGCCGAGCTTGTGGCGGTCCCCCAGCGTGCAAAGTGCGGGCAGCTCGCCCTCCGTGGCGGTGGCCGCCAGCAGGGGCGGAAAGATGTCTGCAAACGGGGTATCTGCTGTGGCAGGGACTAGAGGGATGGTCACCTCGAAGCCATCGAAGTGGTGGCCGGTGACGTGCACGGCATGCACCCGGCGGGCAAGGCTGAATGGGGCGTGGTAGTGGAATGCAGGGCCGTCATAACTGTATCGCTCGCCGTCGAGTGTGAGCCGCACGGTGACGGAGCGCGGGGCATGCGCGGGGCGTGGCGGCGCTACACAGCCCACGAGCGTGGAGGAGCCCCCTGAGCCAGCAACCACTGAGGAGGCCGCGACCACCTCAGCCCCAAACCGGCACGCGATGGATGGAGCCCAGTCAGCTGCTAGCTGGCCGGAGATGTGCAGAGTGACGAGGGAGCCGCCAAGATCATGGCCCATCACGGGGGACATCCCCACAATGCAGATGCTCATGGAGTCCGGCACCTCTGCGCTGCCTCCTGTGAAGAGCTCCTCGTAGAACCCGGTGTAGAAGTCCGAGAAGTACGTGTCGTACCACGGCGTGTAGAAGAAGGGCAGCTCATAGAACGTCGGGGACCACTCGTACCATGCACCCGAGTAGAATACAGGCTGCCCGCCCAGGGCAGTCGAGATAGAAGGGAGGACACCCAGGGCAGTCGAGACGGAAGGGAGGAGTGACGTGGTGTTGGAAGGCGGTTGCGCGTTCCCATCGGCAACGGTCGCTGTGGCAGTCACGAGAGGCAGATCGAGCACGGCCTGGGCGCTATCATGGGCGCTCGCCTGCGCCTCGGCGCCACGCTCCTCCCCCGCACCGCTGCCGACACGCTGCGTCCCCACCTCGGTGTTTTCTCGGTCGCCCAACGCAGCATGCTTGAACAGGCTCTGAAACATCCCATCCGAGAGTGACGTCTCCGCCACACTCCGGCGGGGAACCAAGCGTTGGGCCGCCGCTTGTGAAGACGGTGAGTGAAAGAGTGCCTGGCCTGCGCCTGCGCGAAAGCCATAACCCGACGAGTTCCCAGTATTCCCCGAAAGTAAAAACTTGAACACCATGCCGTCGACGTGGGTTAGGTAAACATCTGAGTTGGCCGCGAGATCCAAGGTAGCGACACTGAGGGAGTTGCCTTGAGCCGGGATCCTCGGCGTCTGACCTGACACCAATACCACCCCTGGAGGCGCGTTGATCGTGCACGCCCACTCGCCGGCCCAGTCCCGGCCCTGCACGCACCCCAGCACTTGCAGGTGCTCCGCCTCAACATACACCTCCAGCTCGTACTCCAGCAGCGCCCCGGCCCCCGAGTTCACGCGCACCTCCACCGCCACCACCTCCCCGTGCGCCGCCGCTGGGAACTGCAACCCCCACCGCCGCCCCAGGTCCACGTCCCCAATCGATGGCTCCAGGTTCGCGTACACCTGCTCCACGCTCTGTGGCATCTGCAGCCCCTCAGCCTCCGGGCACGCCGCCGTCACAGTCAGCTCCACAGCGCGGTGGTGGTTCCCGAGCAGCGTCGCCACGCCGTGCGCGTCCACCGCCACCGCCGCCTCCACGCCGCTCTCGAAGCGCAGCAGCTGCGGCGTGGAGATCCACTCCGCGCCTCCCACCGCGTCCGGCAGCTCCGTGCCGTCGTCAAACACCACGCGCACCGCCAGTCGCTTCGACGCCCCCCACTCCCCGAGGAACGTGCGCCCCTCCCACCACACCGTGCGCGCCTCCACGTGCACCACGCTCACCTCCCCGCCCGCCTGTACTGTAACAGCACCCCATGTGCTGTTCCCGAACACCCCAGCGATCACTGCCTCCCCTGCAGCCACGGGCTTGAGCATTGCGCCAGACACCGTCACGGCGCTCGCATTGTCTGAGCTGAATACCGCCTGCGCCGTCACGTCCAGCCGCCTCCCATCTGTCAGCACCACCATCATCTCCGCAATGCCGTGCTGCCATGCATCGGCGCACCGCAGCTGCTTCAGCTTCACCACACTCGCCTCCGCACTGCCCTCGTACGCCGGGTGCGGCCGCACCACCAGATGCGCCGCCGCCACTGTCACTACCGTTATGCTCACCGTGGCCACCAGCTCGACGCCTGCGCTGTGATTCGTCCACGTCACCCGCACCGTCACCAGGCCTGGCGCCACCCCGGCCACTGAGCTGCCGCGGAGCTCCGCCCGCTCTGCGCCTTCCCCCAGCTCATAGCGGGCATGGCGCCGGTCGTGCGTCACATCCCTGGAGCTCCCGTCATCCAGGTGCAGCACAACCGCCAGCTCCGTGCGTGACGCCAACCCGATCGGCGCGCTGCTGGCGGCATCCCCGGCTGCGGTGATGTGCTTGTGCTGCACTGAACACTGTAGCTGGACCGGTTCGAGCTCGCGCCATCTCGCTATCCGTGCTGAAGTTGTACCAGCCACCATCTGTAGATCGTCAAGCGGCGAGGCGTAAGTGCCTCCGGGCTTGAGACTGACCAGCTCCACGTGACGGCCGCCGTCCTGCAGCAAGGACGCAGCCCGGTATTGGGGCGCTGTGGCTGGTTCCAGGAAGGCCTGGATCACGGCCATGGTTTCCGCCGCAGAGGCTCCGGCGCGTGCCTGGCCGATGACCAACGCCTGCAGCTGAGGGATGGGCAGAGGCGGGCTCGCCTGCAGCACGCGGCGCGCCACATGGAAGCTCAACCAGAGAATGAGCGCACGCAGCGGAGGCGGCGGCTTCGGCCACTGCACTCTCACTTGCACGGCACCGTGCGGGGCCATCCATGCAGCCGGCAGGTCGCCGGGCTTGGGCTGGGGTTCATACTCCAGTAGCTGCCGCGACGTGCGAGCAGTATCGTGGGCTTGGAGGTCAAGGCCAGCGGCATTTCCCCGGAGCACGACCACCTCGTACGTGGGGCCATCCGCCAGGTCATCATCCACCGCTAGCTCGACCAGTGTGCTCCCCAGCGGAAGGCGCGCCTCGCTCCAGGCACCGCTCGCCGCCGACGTGCACCGGGGGGACGCTGCAGCCTCGTTTGTGACGCAGACCATGACTGCTGCATCGTTAAAGGCCGCCGCTCGGAACGACACCTCCTCGGTGCCCGACCCCAACGCCAGCGTGTACGGGCCTGGGTAGGCCGCATCGAAGGCCGGGTCGAGCACCCCGACAGAGGGCACCATGAGCACCAGGCTCCCCGGCGGCAGCAACTCGTTCACCACATAAAATGCCAGTATGTACGTAAATATGCCCCCGGACGGGGTGGCCACCCGGAGCTCCACCGTGGTCTCGCCGGCGCGCACCACCACCTCCACCGGGGCCCCACTGGGCGCAACACGGCCGGCAATGGCGAGTGACGCTCCGGTCGCGGCAGCCGTCGCAGTCACGGTGACCCGTGACTCACGTACCTCAGATCTCTCGAGCACTACATGGTACTCGTACCACGTGGAAGAGAAGTCCGGGCTGAGCGTCCCAGCCGAGAGCTCCAGCGCCGCCAACCCTCCCTTGGCAGAGGGCTGCACGTTGACACACAAATCGGGGGAGAAGGGCAGGTACTCGATGGGCAGGTCGTGCGCCGCACGGCCGGTGCTTTCAGGCAGAGGGCCGCGGGCATGATGGAACATGACCAGGTCGCGTGTCTCGTCGTTGTACCGCAGCCACAGTCCGTCGCCGGACGCCGTCTGGCCATCCAGCGCAACCCGCACCAGCTGCTCCTCCTCCGCCTCATCAAGTGGCAGATAGCACACCACCCGATCCTCATGGAGCAGCAGCTCCCCATGGATCCAACGGTCACCTTGCACCTTGCACCGGTGCTCGCACTGGATCAGGCATGCCGCGTCCGCCATCAGATCTTCGTCCATTGCATACACAAACGGGGGGAACAGAGTGCGGCGGGAGCCCGAGGTCGGCGCGAGCGGCATCGACACGCGGAACCCCTCCCACTGGGGATGCGCCTCGAAGGCCACGTCAGCGTCCGCCGCGCGGATGGCATACGGCGCGTGATAATACAGCGCAGGGCCGTCGTAGGTGTACACGTGGTCGTCCACGGAGAGGCGCACCGCCACAGCGGAGGCCTCCACGCTGTCGGGCGCGGGCGGGCTGGCACATACCACGGAAATCTCGCGAGCGCCAGAGATGGTCATTGAGCTTGCCTGCAACGTCTGATCACCAACCTTGCAACCAATCCGCGGCAGCTGGTGATACATCAGCTGCCCCGCCAGATGAAGAGTGACGTTTGTGCCGCCCGTGCTTGGCGCGACTCGAGGGGTGCTGCCGATGATGCACACGCTCACCTCAGAGTCCACCTCTGCGGGCCGCCCCTCGGATCCGAAGTCGTAGAAGTTGTCGTACATCCGGTGCAGCTCATAGAACTCCCCGTACCAGCGCTCGTAGAACAACAAGGGCTCGCCGCGGAAGTCCAGATCCTCCGCTGCATCCGCGGGCACCTGGCTCTCCCCAGCCACCAGCGGTGTGCTGCCCTCCGTGTCTGCCACGCCATCACCGGTCCCGCTGATCACCGGAGTCAGGCCCGCCCAGCGGCGGTGGGCGTCTGCGGGGTCCTCGCGTGCGGAAGGCTTTTCGCCTAGAAGGGGCTCCGCCTGGGCCGCCGCCGCAACGGGATCGAAGCCCTCTCCACTGAGGCCCACTCCCTCGATCAATCCCCGCCTCTCGGAATTTGCAGCACCCAAGGGTGGGGGCGGCGCCCAGCGCAGCAGTCCGGTCATGGTTGGGGCCAGCTGGCGTTGCAATGCCAGCATTGGAGGCGGGTGAAACTCCGGTTCCGGCGGTTGCTGCCTCGGCCTCGCTGGGCTCACCTCAAGGAAGGGCGGAGTGGAAGGCGAGGCAAGGTGCGGCGATGGTGGCGGGAAGTCGTGAGAGGTGGGAGGGGAGGGGTAGGCACATGGCGGTTGAGTGGAGGATGTGGGCACAGGCGGAGGAAGAGGCTCTGTCGGGGGCAGCGCCGGAGTGAGGAGGGAGGCAAGCCACGTGGAAGCCGTGGAGCGCCATGTGGCGGCGGCGGGTGAGGGTAGCAGAGGTGGAGGCGGCTGCAGAAGCCGGAGCGGTACGCTGGAAGGCGAAGATGTGGAAGCTGGCAATGGGGGGGGGAGGGTGCAGCGCATGCGGGAGTCCGGCTTGGGAGAGGCGACAGGTGGCACAGGAGAATATTTCTGTGGACGCGGGCGCGGACATTCCTGCAGAGCTCCAGGCGCCATTTCGGGCATGTCCGGCTCGGGAATGGGGGTGAGGGGAGAGAGAGCGAGGGACGAGCTGGGGGGGAGATGGGGAGGGCGGAAAGGAGGGGAGGGGTGTTGAATGCGGGGGTGCGGGGTGAAAGCCGCGAGCAGGGACTCTTGCATCGCTGGCAGAGGGTCCAACTTCGGGAGTTCGGGCCAGGACAGCTGGTCAAGCAGAGGCGGTGGGAGAGGAAGGCGCGGAAGGGCTGGAAGCCAGGGAGAGTGCTTCAGCTTTGCAGGAAAAGGAGAGCTCGGAGGCTTTGCTGAGTACCCAGCCGTCTTCGACACCGATGACCCCGTAGGTGACAGTTGCGCCTGCGATAGTGCTGACGCAGATACAGCGGGGGAGGGTGATGGGGGTGGCGGTGGTAGTGAAGCTGGGGCGGTAAGCTCGATGGGAGTGGTGGTGGGGGTGGCGGCGGTAGTGGAGCTAGGGGCGGCAAGGTTGATGGGAGCGGTGGTGGGAGTTGGAGGGCTAATGGAGGTGGTAAGGGCGGCGAGAGCACAGCAGCCATCTGAGAAAGTGATGGGGGCAATGCGGGCCCCGAAGATGGCGTCGACTGTGATGCGCGTGGCGCAGAGGGCGGCGCCGGCGAGGAAGCCGTGCGAAGGGGAGATGGTAAGTGCGGCAGCGGGTGCTGTGCCTTTAGCACCTGCAGTGGAGGGCTTAGCACCGGGGGCGCTGGTACCACTGACGTACGCCATGGCCAACTGATGTTGGGCAAGAGCCCAGTCGGCAAGTGAGACCGATGCATAGCCAGTAGCGCGCCCGCGAGCGCACTATGCAGCCGCCCAGAAGGCTGTGAGACGGTGGGCGGTTGAGGCCACGCCCGCCACTTGCGTGGAAGCGGGATAGCGGCGATCAGCAGCCTCCATGGAGGCAGCAGGCTCGTGAGTGGTGGTGGCTGTAGGGGGGAGCGAGGGGTTGCTGGCGTGGCTCTCCCGCGCGATGCCGCACTCAAGGGCGTGTCGCGAGGCACAGCTGGAGGTGGCAGGCGCCGAGCTGCGGAGTCATGGTGTCCACGTGGCACCGACGGCGGGGCCGGTAGAGCCAACACAGACGCGCCAGAATCCATCAGAGCGAGTGTTGCCCGGTCCATCTCGATGAGAGCCTCGAGGCTCTGATTGGTTGGGACTGACAGCAACACGTCTGGCCGTCCAATGATGGTGCGTGCAGCGGCGGGCGATGTGCCCTGGTCGGAGGCGGCCGGCGGCGGAGCGGGCCACGGAGCCCAGGGGTCGCACTCGCAGGCACACGTGGACCAGGGCGGAGGGTGCGCCGCGGAGGGTGGCGGCGGCTTCACGGCGCTCGACGGCCAGGTCTCCCCGGGCCTGAGCTGGTGGCGGCGCCAGGGTGGCAGCACGTGGTGGCTCTCCCCTGGCGTTGCATCGAGCTCATTCCAGACCTGCCCGGGCCCCGCCACACCCCCCACATCTCAGGAAACGACGAGGCGCGTGAAGGTGGCGTCGAGGGGAGGAAGGGCCTGGGGGTGTGAGATTGCCTCTGCGGCATGAGCCCATGGTCTGGAAAAGCAGGAAGGAGTGCTGAGGCATGTCGGTGCCATAATGCATTGCCGACAAATTGCTTAGAGATGCTTCAAATAAACTAAAACTAGGTTGTAATGATTCATGTAGCGAGCCGGCTCACCTTGGTCTGATTCGTGTGCGAGTCATCCGTGATACCTGCAGCTGCCAGCACGGAAACGCCTTGTGCCTGACCACCAATCACACGCACTGCTCGTCAGAGGCATCGGTTTGGATAGCACCGCGGGTCTGGAACGAATGTCGGCCGCGCCGTATTCCCCGCAGCTCCTCGCGGCACTGGTCGTCGCTCGCATCATCAAGGGCCCTCGCGCCGCCCTAGATCATCATCAAGGGCCCTCGCGACGCCCTAGATCAGTGCGGCGCGGCTCCCCCCGTCACAAGCCCCAAGGCATGAGCACGGCCTCAGTGTGACATGAAAAGGGGTGTCACCGGGAGGGGCGCGGAAAAGGATTCAGCGCTCAAGCTGCAGGGCAGGTGCGCCTTCCTGATCAGGGCGGCCCGCAGCTGGCAGCGCACCTGCGACGAGGAAGCCGGGCTGGGGCCCATGATGTGCTCCAAGCCGTATGTGGCCACCCTGCACGCGCCCAGAACACAGAACACCGCCATCCGCAGTCACTCCGATGCCCGCGTCATGCCCTCGGACTGGCTCGCCTGAAGTGGCAGGCACACCTGACCAAGCGAGCCACGTCACCAGTGAGTGCGGTCAACGCATCGAGCAGCCCTGTGGGGATAAGGTAAACTGGGCTTTCAATGGACGCAGGAGCGGCCGTTGCCGCGTTCACTTGGACAGCAGACTGTGCGTGCGGCGCAAGAGAAGGAGGTACCCGGAGGTGATCCCTTCAACCAGGCTGCCGAAGGTGCGAGATGCCTGCGGCCCTCCGTTGAGCGCCACCAAGCCTGCGCCACTGAAGATGGCATACGGATGGTCAGCCCATTCAGCATCGTCGGATCGCAGCATAGTCGTGACAGTGCCGTTGATCAACGCCAGCTCGGCGGCATCTCCAACAAGCATCTTGATGGTGGCCAGATGAGCGGCGTCCCCACGCACAGGCCGGCGGGCCGCGGCCACTTCCAAGTGAACAGCCTGACCGCTGTCACCTGCCGCACACTCGAACGCGCCGTCCCAGTCCCTGCCCACCGCACAGCTCTGCACGGAGAGGGAAGTGCTGTTCGTGCCCACGTCCAATGCCACAGCCAGCAGCTCGCCTATCCCGGTGTTCACGCGCACCTCCACCGCCACCACCTCCCCGTGCGCCGCCGCCGGGAACTGCAACCCCCACCGCTGCCCCAGGTCCACGTCCCCAATCGATGGCTCCAGGTTCGCGTACACCTGCTCCACGCTCTGTGGCATCTGCAGCCCCTCAGCCTCCGGGCACGCCGCCGTCACAGTCAGCTCCACAGCGCGGTGGTGGTTCCCGAGCAGCGTCGCCACGCCGTGCGCGTCCACCGCCACCGCCGCCTCCACGCCGCTCTCGAAGCGCAGCAGCTGCGGCGTGGAGATCCACTCCGCGCCTCCCACCGCGTCCGGCAGCTCCGTGCCGTCGTCAAACACCACGCGCACCGCCAGCCGCTTCGACGCCCCCCACTCCCCGAGGAACGTGCGCCCCTCCCACCACACCGTGCGCGCCTCCATCTCGATTGGCAGCGTCTGCATCGTGCCATCCACCCGAAGTTGAATTGAATGGCCGAGATCCCCGTACGCCGCGATGACCTCTGCCACGCCGTCTCCGGCAGGCACCACGATGCCGCCCTCGCGAACGTCGAGGACGCTCGCATTCGAAGATGACAGGGCGCTGTTGGCGGTGACATCCACGATGCGGCCATTGGAGAGGCGAGCAAGCGCTCTCACGACGCTGCGCTGCCACGTGGCAGTGCACTGCACGCGCTTTAGCACCGTCACGGGCATGACATCACTGTCCGGAAACCTGGGATACGGCTCTGAGCTTAGGGTAATGGACTCCACCCCTATCACTTTGAGGCGCAGCAGGGCCCCCAGGGCAGCCGCCGGTGGGTACTCAATGAACCCCACCCGTACGGCGACTGAGCCAGCGCCAGCGAGAGTTCTGATGGTCGCATTGCGCACTTCAGCGACGACGCCCCCCTGCACAACGGTGTACACCGTGCGGGGGTCGTGGGTGAAGTCGCTGCAGCTACCATCGTCGAAGCGCACCACCACGGTGAGTAGGGTTGAGGATGGCAGCCCGAGGGACCTCGAAGCAGCTCGGTCCTCCGCCGCCGCAAGCGCCGAGTGCTGCCACAGCACGTCCAACCCCCCACGTGCAGCCCCTCACTCCGCAAGCAGTGGAAGGCACAGGCGCACCGGTCACCGAGAAGAAGCAGCCTGGCAGTCGCTCTGCTGCATAGGGACGGTATGGACCCGCTCTTGCCACGACGCCAAAGCGCCTAGCGCGCACCACGCAGCAGCCGGAAGGTGCAGGTCGGATCGGATACTGATAACAAAGTGACCGACGCCCTCCGGTGGTTGCGAATTGAGATGACCGCCAGCCCCTAACACACAGCGCTTTCAGCCTGACAGGTCTGACAAGTCTTTGTGCTACAGCAGCAGACCCCCAACGCTACGTTGGGTTTAAACACGAGTAGCGGGGACTACATCGCGTCACGTCTTGGGAAGGGCACCAACCAAAAAGCAAGCAAGCAAAAGGGAAGCGAGCGGTCTGCGGCAGCAAAGCAGGCATCAGAGGGGGGCGGGACGTACCACTGACGTCAAGGAGACGCTGATGGGAATTGGCTGCTTGGGCGCACATGCTCTGCCACCATTCAGATGATCGATCCAAGGGCCGCGGACAGAGATAGCAGCGTGGCGCACAGCCAAATGGCCACTTCCGTTCAGAGGGGTCGGCGGAGCGTCCGGCACGGCACCGCGTGCGTGCCGAGGCGGTGATGGAGGCATGGCTTCAAGGGGCGTCTGGAAGTGGAACACCTCGTAGCGCTGCAGGCGTCGCAGTCGCTGGAGCAGCGGCGGTGGCCCAGCCACATAAGAAACTTCCCCCACAGGAGGTGGCACCGGAGGCTGCAAGGGTGGTGAGGCTGAACGATGCACCGACTGCAGCGCCCCCTGCACACCCTCGCCATCTCCTTCCCACGGCAAGGGCACTTCTGGCGCCGTGACAGGGACCGGCACCGACGGCCCCGGGAGGGCGGATGTGACTGCCGGCAACGGCGAAAACCGTGGCGGAGGAGGAGGAGGAAGAGGAGGAGTGACCTCAGCGGTGGAACTCGAGGAGCCAGGGCGCCAGGAGCTTGTGATGGAGGTGACGGGTGTGGCAGAAAGGGACGTAGCCTGTTCGGCACGAGCCGGAATGAAAGTGTTTGGCAAACACCGCTGGGGCGGCTGGTGCAGAGCACGGCAGAGCGGCAAAGAGTAGAAGCCCGGTGGGGGAATCCAACGGCTACACTGGGAGGGATCGAATGTGGCGCCGGGAACGAAGGCTGGCAAGCTCCCCTGAGTTAACAACGCCGGAGAGGTGGGTAGGAAGGCACGTTCTGCTGTTTGGTTGAGAGCGAAGTGAGAGGTGTTGCCGGCGTTCAGCTGCGCCCAGCCCTGCCCCGCAAAGATGCCGTACGCCGCCCCACGCATGTCATTGTCGTCGCGCGTCATCTCCAGCACCAACCCGCTGATCAGCGACAGCACCGAGCTGTCCCCCACCAGCAGCTCGAGCGTCGCCACGTGCACGCCACTGCCTGCGGCCCCCTCGACCGCCCCCCTGCCTTCCACAGAAACAACCTCCGGTGGCGCATTCATCTCACACACCCACGTGCCGCCGACCCACCCAGCCCCACGCTTGCACGCCCTTGCCAGCATGTGGCATGCGTCGATGTACACCTCCACTGCAAACCCCACCAGCCTCCCCGTCCCCGCATTCACTCGCATCTCCACCACCACCACCTCCCCCTCCGCCGCTGCCGGGAACTGCAGCCCGTACACATGGCCAAGGTCGATGTCGCCCACCGCAGGCATGAGGTTTGCGTACACCCACTCCTCCGCCGTCACAGCCGCCTCCGCGCCCGCGCATACCACTTCATACCTCAGCTGAATCCCCGTGTAGTGGTTGTGCAGCAGCCGGGCTCGCCCCCCCTCGATTGCAATCTTCTCCTCACTACTGCTCTCGATCCTGAGCATCTCCCACAACGGTATCCACTCCACCTCTTGCACCACATCCGCAAACACCGTGCCGTCGTCGAACTCCATCCTCACCGACAGCTGCTGCACCGCACCCTTCTCCCCAGCAAACGTGCTGTTCGGGCTCCATCTCGTCCACGGCGCCACGGATACCGCCCGCGCACTCGCTGACTCATCAACACTGATCAGCATGAAGTCGCTACTCTCCGCTCCGAACACCCCCGTCACCAGCGCCACGCCACCACTCACTGGCGCCAGCACATTCTGCGCCTCCACCCTCAGCACCTTGGCTTGCCCGGAAACAATGCGGCTCCCCCGCGTCACCTCGTACTGCTTGCCATTGCTCAGCGTCGCGCTCACCCTCACCGCCGCGCGCTGGAACTGCGAGCTGCACTGCACCCTCTTCAGCCGGGTCACATTCCGCAGCAGGCTGCCTGCGTAGCTCGGATGAGGATGCGCCGCAATCTCCACGCCAGCCAGCCGCACCACACTGATGTTCACCAGCTTGTGCAAGTGCTGAGCCGCTCGGTACTCTCGGAACGTCACGGATATCGTCGCCGTGCCCGCTCCACTCTCCTCCGCCACCACCGTCGCGTTGAGCACCCTCGCCAGGCTCGCCCCGTGCACCACTGTGTACACGGTGCGCTCGTCGTGCGTGAAGTCGGTGCACGTCCCGTCACTGAACCGCACCGTGACAGACAGCCGGCTGGATGTGGGCACCTCGATGGGAGCCAAGGCCGAGGCGTCCTCCGAGTGGGTGATCGCCGTGTGCTCGGAGGCAACCAGCACAGTCATGGGCTTTCGCGGGACGCCCAGCTGTCCTCCAGGACCGGTGTATGACGATGGCAACGCTCCCAGCATTTCAAATGGAGACAGCGCTACAGCGGACTTCAGCCACGGATACAAGGATGGGTTGGGTACCTCGAATAGAGACGATAGAGCATGATACCAGGAGGGGAGGAACCATGGCAAAATCTGTAGTTCCATCCCAATATAAGGGACTTGCTTTGTAAACGAAGGCATGCGGATGACGGAGGTCGAGGTATTGAGCACGTCTTCATAACCAGTAAACACAGCTTCTGTGTTAATATCCACCGCAAGCAGGGAGCGCATGTGCCGGACTCCTGGCGGCGGCCGTGGACTCTGCAGCATGGGCTCCTGTGCAGGTGGTCCTCCCGGTAGAGGCTGCCGCCGCTGCGGCGCTACCACCGCTCCAGCAGCTTCCCCGTCCGCGCTCTGCACGAATATGAACACCTCGTACCCAATCCCCCGCCACCCTGACCTCGCCTCCACCAGATTTATGCCCTCCTCCAGCTCCACCTCCCTCGACTGCCCACCACTCTTCACCTCCTCGCACATGTCCAGCCCGGCCTTGTTCGTCACGCACAGCCGCACCGCCTCCCCGCTCATCGATGCCGTCGTGAAAGCCACAATCCTGTCCTCGCCGCCTTTCACCATCGTGTACGGCCCTGTGTGCGCCGCGTCGAACTCCGGCTCCAGCTCTCCCTGCACCGGGCTCAGCATCGCCAGGCTCCCCTCCTCCAGTGCCGCCGACACCACCACCGCCGTCACCACGTAGTTCCGTGGCGCCAGCATGTTGCGTGGTGTCACCCTCACAGTTACCTTGTTCTCGCCCACCCGCAGCGCTGTGTGCGCTGCCTGCCCGCTCACCGCAGGCCTCCCGCCCACCGCCACCGCTGCGCCCCCATCCGCTGCAGTCGGGGTCAGTGCCAACAAAAACTCAGGCACCTCCCTCCCCTCCAGCACCACCACGTACTCAAACACCTCCGGGTCAAACTCCGGCACCAGCTCCCCAGCTGACACCTCCAGGGACGCCAGCGCCGCCGGCTCCACCGCATCCACTATGATGCAATACCCCGGTGAGAACGGCAGATACTCCATCTCCATCTCTGCGCCACGCTGCACACTAGCCGGCTCCAGCTCCCGGCTGTGATGTGTCACCTCCAGAGAGGCGCCCTGCGCTGACCGCCGCAGCCACAGCCCGTCACTCGACGCCACACTGCCATCCAGTGACACCCGCATCAGCTGCTCCTCCGCCACCTCCTGCGCTGTGATGTAGCACACCACCTCCTGCTCCTCCACCAACAGCTCCCCAGGTACCCACTCCTCCCCGTACAAGCACGCGGCGCCCATGCTGCCCTCCGCCCTCAGCCTGTAGAACAGAGGCGAGAACAGTCGCATCTGGCCCCCCTCGGGAATCAGCGGCACCGTCACCTCGAAGCCTTCCCATGAATGCCCCACCAAGTGATCAATCCTCACCTCATCCCCCAGCTCAAACCCCACGTGGTAGTGGAACGGAGCGCCCTCCTGCGTGAACACCTCACCATCCAGCGATATCCGGATCGACACCGCCCACGTGTCCCCCTCCTCCTTCGCCGGTGCCACGCACTCCACTGTGCTTTCACCAAGCACGTTGGTGGATACCGTCGACACAGGCACCTGCTGTGCCCCAAACTGGCACAACGACCGCTGCGCCTGCTGCGGGGTTACGTGCCCCGCCAGCTGTAGCCGCACCACCGTGCCACCACCTACTGGCCCCACCATGGGAGAGCTCCCCACCATGCATATGCTCCGGAAGGCTAGAGCACCCTCGAGGCTGCTTGGGGCGTCGTCCTCATAGAAGTTGGTATAGAACTCCTCGTAGAAGAGGCTGTAGAACGGCGCATAGAGTATGGGCTGATAAAGCATGCCTCCCTCGGGAGAGTTGTAGAAACCCTCCTTGTCCCACAAGAGAACCTCGTCACGTGGCATACTGTGAACACCAGCTCCTGCCGCCGACTCCCCCGGGATGTCGCGCCTCAACGCCTCCAGCACATCGCCCTCATCCCTCGTGGACGTCACTCGCGGCAGTGTCTCACCCAGCATCCCCAGTCCGTGCCCCTCGCTCAGCGCCACGTGCTCAGACCCCCGATGCTCCCAGCTCTGCCTTGCCCGCTCCGCTGACTCACCGCCCGCAGATGCTGCTCCTGCACCGTCCGATCCCCATCCGCCCAGCCCCGCCAGCCCCACCGCCTGGATGCCGTCCACCAGACCTGCCCCGCCACCCCCGCGCCACGCCGCAGCTTCCGTGGACCAAGCTGCGCTCTTGTCCTCTTCCAGCTGCATGCGAGCTCGGGCTTCACCGCCCTCCGCACTGGAGCCCTCCGCGCTGCCCCATGTCGCCGTGCCAGGTCCCCCTGCGAGGTCGTCTGCCTGCCCCTGCAAGTGCTCGAGGGCCTCACCACTGTCCGAGCCCGAGCCGGCCTCGCGGCGCGCAGTCACACGGAGCACTTCTAAATCGCGCACGGCTTGCTCCATAATGCGGCCTGCATCTCCCTGCTGGCCCACTCGAGCACCCCCATCCACAGGTCCAGCCCCGGTGCGGCTCTCCCCCTCTGTGTCAGCCAGCCTGGCCTTCGCGCGGGCCTCCGCGCCATCCGGGACAACAGTCGGCGCGCTGTACACAGCGGCGACGGCAGGAGTCCCCTCATATGGCGGAGGCTTTGGCGGGGGCACGTAGCGGCGTTGCTCTTGGGGCGCCTGCATACTTTGACTCGTGTGATGCGCACTTTTGGGAGGCAAGAGTATATCAGATGCTTCCAGAACTGGCAGGGTGGATGCGCCGGAAGGTTCCAAAGGTGTTGAGTATGATGAGGTGGAAGGTTCTAAAACTGGTCGGGAAGATGAGGCGAAAGGTTCTAAAAGTGATGGGGAAGACGAGGTGGAAGTTTCTGAAAGTGATGGGGAGGACGAGGTGGAAGGTTCTGAATGTGGCGGGGAATTGGAAGGTGGCGCCTCGAGAACAGACACGGAGAGGGCGCCGTCTGGAAGCGTCGAAGTTGAGGAGGTGAGCGGTTTGGAAAGCGTTGGAGAATCTGCGGTGGAATCATCAGAAAATAGTGAGAATGACGAAATAAAATCGTCTGAAATTGGGTCTACAGACTCATCGGCAGGATCCGTTAAACTGGACTTATCATTCCATGTATAGAAAACCAGTATCGTGTACACTGGTCCTGATAGCGCTGACCTCGCCTCCACCAGATTTATGCCCTCCTCCAGCTCCACCTCCCTCGACTGCCCACCACTCTTCACCTCCTCGCACATGTCCAGCCCGGCCTTGTTCGTCACGCACAGCCGCACCGGCTCTCTGGCTATTGATATTGGCGTGAACGCCATCGCCCAGTCCTCGCCGCCTTTCACCATCGTGTACGGCCCTGTGTGCGCCGCATCGAACTCCGGCTCCAGCTCTCCCTGCACCGGGCTCAGCATCGCCAGGCTCCCCTCCTCCAGTGCCTCCGACACCACCACCGCCGTCACCACGTAGTTCCGTGGCGCCAGCATGTTGCGTGGTGTCACCCTCACAGTTACCTTGTTCTCACCCACCCGCAGCGCTGTTTGCGCTGCCTGCCCGCTTACCACAGGCCTCCCGCCCACCGCCACCGCTGCGCCCCCATCCGCTGCAGTCGGGGTCAGTGCCAACAAAAACTCAGGCACCTCCCTCCCCTCCAGCACCACCACGTACTCAAACACCTCCGGGTCAAACTCCGGCTCCAGCTCTCCGGCTGACACCTCCAGGGACGCCAGCGCCGCCGGCTCCACCGCATCCACTATGATGCAATACCCCGGTGAGAACGGCAGATACTCCATCTCCATCTCTGCGACACGCTGCACACCAGCCGGCTCCAGCTCCCGGCTGTGATATATCACCTCCAAAGAGGCGCCCTGCACTGACCGCCGCAGCCACAGCCCGTCACTCGACGCCACACTGCCATCCAGTGACACCCGCATCAGCTGCTCCTCCGCCACCTCCTGCGCTGTGATGTAGCACACCACCTCCTGCTCCTCCACCAACAGCTCCCCAGGTACCCACTCCTCCCCGTACAAGCACGCGGCGCCCATGCTGCCCTCCGCCCTCAGCCTGTAGAACAGAGGCGAGAACAGTCGCATCTGGCCCCCCTCGGGAATCAGCGGCACCGTCACCTCGAAGCCTTCCCATGAATGCCCCACCAAGTGATCAATCCTCACCTCATCCCCCAGCTCAAACCCCACGTGGTAGTGGAACGGAGCGCCCTCCTGCGTGAACACCTCACCATCCAGCGATATCCGGATCGACACCGCCCACGTGTCCCCCTCCTCCTTCGCCGGTGCCACGCACTCCACTGTGCTTTCACCAAGCACGTTGGTGGATACCGTCGACACAGGCACCTGCTGTGCCCCAAACTGGCACAACGACCGCTGCGCCTGCTGCGGGGTTACGTGCCCCGCCAGCTGTAGCCGCACCACCGTGCCACCACCTACTGGCCCCACCATGGGAGAGCTCCCCACCATGCATATGCTCCGGAAGGCTAGAGCACCCTCGAGGCTGCTTGGGGCGTCGTCCTCATAGAAGTTGGTATAGAACTCCTCGTAGAAGAGGCTGTAGAACGGCGCATAGAGTATGGGCTGATAAAGCATGCCTCCCTCGGGAGAGTTGTAGAAACCCTCCTTGTCCCACAAGAGAACCTCGTCACGTGGCATACTGTGAACACCAGCTCCTGCCGCCGACTCCCCCGGGATGTCGCGCCTCAACGCCTCCAGCACATCGCCCTCATCCCTCGTGGACGTCACTCGCGGCAGTGTCTCACCCAGCATCCCCAGTCCGTGCCCCTCGCTCAGCGCCACGTGCTCAGACCCCCGATGCTCCCAGCTCTGCCTTGCCCGCTCCGCTGACTCACCGCCCGCAGATGCTGCTCCTGCACCGTCCGATCCCCATCCGCCCAGCCCCGCCAGCCCCACCGCCTGGATGCCGTCCACCAGACCTGCCCCGCCACCCCCGCGCCACGCCGCAGCTTCCGTGGACCAAGCTGCGTTCTTATCCTCTTCCAGCTGCATGCGAGCTCGGGCTTCACCGCCCTCCGCACTGGAGCCCTCCGCGCTGCCCCGTGTCGCCGTGCCAGGTCCCTCTGCGAGGCCATCAGCTTGCCAGTGCCTGTGGGCCTCACCATCGACTGGAGCCTCCCCCTGAGCTGGCATCCCGGCGGCAGCATCTGGGAGACCTCTGTTTGTCAACGTCGCACCGTCCAATCGCTCCCATTCCATTCCGATTTTCTGAAGTTCGTCCATTGCCCGCGGGGTAGCTTGCCTGCCCCGCTCCCGTGGCTCCTGCCCCGGGGAGCTGCGGAGCTCCTCCGGCCGCATGTGAGCTTGGTCCTGTGCGTGCGCTGCAGCAGTGGGAGCGGCAGATCCGTCGCCTTCCAACGGGGGAGGGAGATGAGCGGTGGCCATCGGCGGAGGGCTGCCTGGCGGAGGAGGAGGGGGGGGGCGACGCATTGGCTTCACCCTCCCTGCCGCTGCCTGAGAGATGGTCAGCGGCGGAGGCGGAGGGGTCTTGATTCCGCACTCTGAGTCCACGCCGGTGCAAGCAGGCTTTGCGCCAGATGGCAGGGACGGCCATATTGACTGCTTCCACACATGTTCCCCCGAGGGTGGTCTGGGGATCGGCGGCGGCTCGGTAGCCCGCAGCGGCAGAGCAGAAGAGAGTCGCATTTGTGTTGATGGAGGATCGGCTGTAGGCGCATGAGAGGGTGTGTCATACCATGTTGAACTATGAAGTGATGAACTAAGAGACGATGAACTATGATGTGATGAACTATGAAGTGATGAACTAAGAGACGATGAACTATGATGTGATGAACTATGCTGCGATGAACTATGATGTGATGAACTATGCTGCGATGAACTATGATGTGATGAACTATAAGATGTTGAACTAAGAGATGATGAACTAAGTGATGATGAACTATGAGATGTTGAACTAAGAGATGATGAACTAAGTGATGATGAACTAAGAGATGATGAACTAAGAGATGTTGGACTAACAGATGATGAACTAAGAGATGTTGAACTAAGAGAGGATGGACTGTGTAGTGACAGGGCTTCGGTCGCAGCTGGACTGTGTATGTCCACCGGCTGCGTTTCTTCAGAGGTTGCCTTGGAAAAAATATCGGCACCTCGTTTCTCTGCCCTGCTGCTTGGGGCATCCGGCCACCGGCCCCATCCTGCCGGCACCGCCACATGCGTCCGCGGCAGCTGCCAGCTGCGAGCTGCCAGCCACGGCTCACCGAGCGGCTCCTCTAATACTGGGGGTTCCTGCATCTTGCCCTTGGACAACTGCGCCCCCTTCGAGGATTGCGCCCCCCCCGGTGTACCCGCTGGTACCGCCAGCATAGTCTCCGCCCCGATCTGCGGCAATCTCGTGGGAAGCACTGGTACCTCTGGCCACGCCGGCCACCCCAGGGGTGCTACGCCCCCAGAGATGGACCCAGGAGAGGGGGTAGGGGACCTGGGTGGGGCGGGGAGCACTGGCGGGAGCGTGGTTGGCGGAGGGGGGGGAGGAGGGCGTGGCAACTCCAGCATCGGGGAGGCGTCCTGCTCCACCACGAAGAATGGCAGAGACTGTGTTGGTGGCGGAGGAGAGGCGTTGGGAAAGGCTGTCTGGGCCGGGAGCCCCACACGTGGCGGCAGTGGCCGCACATGCAAGCTTCGAGGGGCGCTCTCGATGACGGATTTCCTGTCAGCCCAGCGGCGCGCAGCACTCGAGGCCAGATCCGCAGCAGGGCCAGATGAGGGCGGTGGAGGAGGGCGCGTTGTCGGAGGGGATGAGGAGGGCTGCGGCTGGAACGGCCGTGGTGGTGTGAGATGCGGTGGAAGCGTAGGTAGTGCCTCATGCTGCAGCGCTGCAGCGATGGGGTAGGCAGGTGGCACAGCTTGGCCCTCTGCATCGCTCGCTCGGAAGGCAGAGGGTGCGTGCAAGAGGGGGAGCGTGGAACTAGGTGGGGTGGGGAGCCAGCGCATCAACGAGGGGTTGATACCCTGGGGTAATGTGGGGAAGGCAGGAGGGCGAACAAAACTGATCCGGGAATGTGGGGGTGGTTGTGGGGGAGCGAATACCGGCACAGGGGTGGGTAGGAAGAGGGCAGGGAGAGGAGGGCGCGCGTCTGTGGCAAGAAATGAAGGAAGACGGTATGCCGGAGGCTCGGGCATCTGTGTGAGGCTGCTCGGAGGCTCGGACGGCAGGAAGGAGGGCCGCGCCCCGGGGAACGGGTTCAGGAGGGCGGAGAGCTGGGTAAGCAGGAAGGGTGGCAGCAGCTGCGCGCGGGGTGGAACTGGGGAGCCTTCCGGTGACATAAGCGCTGGGGCTGACATCGGAATTGGCGGAAGCAAGCTCGAAGGAGGGAGTGGCAAGGGGGGTCGCGGAATGCTCGGGACAAAAGGAAGAGTGAAGGGGGTGATGCTGCGAGCTGATACCATGGAGGGTGAATAGGGGGTCCGCGTCAAGAGCCGGGATGCTGGCCAGGGGAGGCAGTAAAGGCGGGGATGGCGGGGTGGTTTGGGCAGGGCAGTCAGGGGAAGGCTGACGTCGCGTGTCTCCACGGTTGGGGCAAGCTGTGGTGGAGGAGGCGGGCGCAAGGGCTGGGCAGTGAGTTGAGAGGAGAGGTATGGAGGGGCAGGCACCCAAGCCACACAGAAGGGAATGTCTGGGGGCTGCTCTAGGAAGTGATGCCGGGAGAAGTTGGCCATGAGGGGTGGAGCAGAGAGTGGGGGAGGGTGGAAGATGGCGGCAGTCTTGGAGTATGGGATCGCGGGAGGGGGAGGAAGGTCTTCAGGGGGAAACGGCGCTGGGCAGCAATCGAAGGTGGGCGGCGCTTCTGGTGGGAGCGGAGCCGCCAACGGCACCGATTGTGAGGCGGAGCTGCTCGGGGGAGGTGACGGCCAGGTGCTCCAGCCTGCAGGCAGCTGAGACCAGATGAGGACCTGCGGCGCACGTGGGGTGGGGGCATGGCTTGAGGTGGAGGGGGCATCTGAGGTGCAAGGGGAGGGGAAGGGGAGGATAACGGGGAATGGGGGGCATGGGAGAGCATTGGGAGCGCTTGTGGGTGCCGTGACTGTGGGTGCTGGAAGCCAAGTAGGGAAGCTGCACCGGGCGTCGAAGAGAGTCGTTGTACGTAAACGCGTCAAACGGCAGCAGGAGTGGAGGTGGGATCGGAATGGCAGTCAGAGGTACATCGCTGGCCATTGGATCTCCAAGCCATCCTTGATCAATGAACAGCGCTGTCGGGGTCGCATAGTGAGCGCCGGAAGTGTGGGGAGCACTGTGGGAGCGGGGGCGGAATAAAAACCTCGACGTTATCGATGACGATAGGGGCACCGAACATGCTGGGACGAAGCTCGCGCATGAGGCGGGTCAGGTTCGAGGAAGGGGCGCCCAGAGCACCGCGTGGAAAACGTCGTGATATACTCCTCCAGAGAAGAGTTCGCCATGAAAGATGGGCGGGAGACAGGAGGCAACAAATCAGAACCCAAACTCCATGAGTCTGGATCATGGAAGGGCCCAAGTTCAGCTGCGCCCAGCCCTGCCCCGCAAAGATGCCGTACGCCGCCCCACGCATGTCATTGTCGTCGCGCGTCATCTCCAGCACCAACCCGCTGATCAGCGACAGCACCGAGCTGTCCCCCACCAGCAGCTCGAGCGTCGCCACGTGCACGCCACTGCCTGCGGCCCCCTCGACCGCCCCCCTGCCTTCCACAGAAACAACCTCCGGTGGCGCATTCATCTCACACACCCACGTGCCGCCGACCCACCCAGCCCCACGCTTGCACGCCCTTGCCAGCATGTGGCATGCGTCGATGTACACCTCCACTGCAAACCCCACCAGCCTCCCCGTCCCCGCATTCACTCGCATCTCCACCACCACCACCTCCCCCTCCGCCGCTGCCGGGAACTGCAGCCCGTACACATGGCCAAGGTCGATGTCGCCCACCGCAGGCATGAGGTTTGCGTACACCCACTCCTCCGCCGTCACAGCCGCCTCCGCGCCCGCGCATACCACTTCATACCTCAGCTGAATCCCCGTGTAGTGGTTGTGCAGCAGCCGGGCTCGCCCCCCCTCGATTGCAATCTTCTCCTCACTACTGCTCTCGATCCTGAGCATCTCCCACAACGGTATCCACTCCACCTCTTGCACCACATCCGCAAACACCGTGCCGTCGTCGAACTCCATCCTCACCGACAGCTGCTGCACCGCACCCTTCTCCCCAGCAAACGTGCTGTTCGGGCTCCATCTCGTCCACGGCGCCACGGATACCGCCCGCGCACTCGCTGACTCATCAACACTGATCAGCATGAAGTCGCTACTCTCCGATCCGAACACCCCCGTCACCAGCGCCACGCCACCACTCACTGGCGCCAGCACATTCTGCGCCTCCACCCTCAGCACCTTGGCTTGCCCGGAAACAATGCGGCTCCCCCGCGTCACCTCGTACTGCTTGCCATTGCTCAGCGTCGCGCTCACCCTCACCGCCGCGCGCTGGAACTGCGAGCTGCACTGCACCCTCTTCAGCCGGGTCACATTCCGCAGCAGGCTGCCTGCATAGCTCGGATGAGGATGCGCCGCAATCTCCACGCCAGCCAGCCGCACCACACTGATGTTCACCAGCTTGTGCAAGTGCTGAGCCGCTCGGTACTCTCGGAACGTCACGGATATCGTCGCCGTGCCCGCTCCACTCTCCTCCGCCACCACCGTCGCGTTGAGCACCCTCGCCAGGCTCGCCCCGTGCACCACTGTGTACACGGTGCGCTCGTCGTGCGTGAAGTCGGTGCACGTCCCGTCACTGAACCGCACCGTGACAGACAGCCGGCTGGATGTGGGCACCTCGATGGGAGCCAAGGCCGAGGCGTCCTCCGAGTGGGTGATCGCCGTGTGCTCGGAGGCAACCAGCACAGTCATGGGCTTTCGCGGGACGCCCAGCTGTCCTCCAGGACCGGTGTATGACGATGGCAACGCTCCCAGCATTTCAAATGGAGACAGCGCTACAGCGGACTTCAGCCACGGATACAAGGATGGGTTGGGTACCTCGAATAGAGACGATAGAGCATGATACCAGGAGGGGAGGAACCATGGCAAAATCTGTAGTTCCATCCCAATATAAGGGACTTGCTTTGTAAACGAAGGCATGCGGATGACGGAGGTCGAGGTATTGAGCACGTCTTCATAACCAGTAAACACAGCTTCTGTGTTAATATCCACCGCAAGCAGGGAGCGCATGTGCCGGACTCCTGGCGGCGGCCGTGGACTCTGCAGCATGGGCTCCTGTGCAGGTGGTCCTCCCGGTAGAGGCTGCCGCCGCTGCGGCGCTACCACCGCTCCAGCAGCTTCCCCGTCCGCGCTCTGCACGAATATGAACACCTCGTACCCAATCCCCCGCCACCCTGACCTCGCCTCCACCAGATTTATGCCCTCCTCCAGCTCCACCTCCCTCGACTGCCCACCACTCTTCACCTCCTCGCACATGTCCAGCCCGGCCTTGTTCGTCACGCACAGCCGCACCGCCTCCCCGCTCATCGATGCCGTCGTGAAAGCCACAATCCTGTCCTCGCCGCCTTTCACCATCGTGTACGGCCCTGTGTGCGCCGCGTCGAACTCCGGCTCCAGCTCTCCCTGCACCGGGCTCAGCATCGCCAGGCTCCCCTCCTCCAGTGCCTCCGACACCACCACCGCCGTCACCACGTAGTTCCGTGGCGCCAGCATGTTGCGTGGTGTCACCCTCACAGTTACCTTGTTCTCACCCACCCGCAGCGCTGTGTGCGCTGCCTGCCCGCTTACCACAGGCCTCCCGCCCACCGCCACCGCTGCGCCCCCATCCGCTGCAGTCGGGGTCAGTGCCAACAAAAACTCAGGCACCTCCCTCCCCTCCAGCACCACCACGTACTCAAACACCTCCGGGTCAAACTCCGGCTCCAGCTCTCTGGCTGACACCTCCAGGGACGCCAGCGCCGCCGGCTCCACCGCATCCACTATGATGCAATACCCCGGTGAGAACGGCAGATACTCCATCTCCATCTCTGCGCCACGCTGCACACCATCCGGCTCCAGCTCCCGGCTGTGATATATCACCTCCAAAGAGGCGCCCTGCACTGACCGCCGCAGCCACAGCCCGTCACTCGACGCCACACTGCCATCCAGTGACACCCGCATCAGCTGCTCCTCCGCCACCTCCTGCGCTGTGATGTAGCACACCACCTCCTGCTCCTCCACCAACAGCTCCCCAGGTACCCACTCCTCCCCGTACAAGCACGCGGCGCCCATGCTGCCCTCCGCCCTCAGCCTGTAGAACAGAGGCGAGAAAAGAATCGATTGGCCCCCCTCGGGAATCAGCGGCACCGTCACCTCGAAGCCTTCCCATGAATGCCCCACCAAGTGGTCAATCCTCACCTCATCCCCCAGCTCAAACCCCACGTGGTAGTGGAACGGAGCGCCCTCCTGCGTGAACACCTCACCATCCAGCGATATCCGGATCGACACCGCCCACGTGTCCCCCTCTTCCTTCGCCGGTGCCACGCACTCCACTGTGCTTTCACCAAGCACGTTGGTGGATACCGTCAACACAGGCACCTGCTGTGCCCCAAACTGGCACAACGACCGCTGCGCCTGCTGCGGGGTTACGTGCCCCGCCAGCTGTAGCCGCACCACCGTGCCGCCACCTGCTGGCCCCACCATGGGAGAGCTCCCCACCATGCATATGCTCCGAGTGGCTAGAGCACCCTCGAGGCTGCTTGGGACGTCGTCCTCATAGAACTTGGTATAGAACTCCTCGTAGAAGAGGCTGTAGAACGGCGTATAGAGTATGGGCTGATAAAGCATGCCTCCCTCGGGAGAGTTGTAGAAACCCTCCCTGTAGAAGGTGTCCCACAAGAGAACCTCGTCACGTGGCATGCTGTGAACACCAGCTCCTGCCACCGACTCCCCCGGGATATCGCGCCTCAACGCCTCCAGCACATCGCCCTCATCCCTCGTGGACGTCACTCGCGGCAGTGTTACCCCCAGCATCCCCAGTCCGTGCCCCTCGCTCAGCGCCACGTGCTCAGACCCCCGATGCTCCCAGCTCTGCCTTGCCCGCTCCGCTGACTCACCGCCCGCAGATGCTGCTCCTGCACCGTCCGATCCCCATCCGCCCAGCCCCGCCAGCCCCACCGCCTGGATGCCGTCCACCAGACCTGCCCCGCCACCCCCGCGCCACGCCGCAGCTTCCGTGGACCAAGCTGCACTCTTGTCCTCTTCCAGCTGCATGCGAGCTCGGGCTTCACCGCCCTCCGCACTGGAGCCCTCCGCGCTGCCCCGTGTCGCCGTGCCAGCTCCCCCTGCGAGGTCGCCTGCCTGCCCCTGCAAGTGTTCGTGGGCCTCACCACTGTCCGAGCCCGAGCCGGCCTCGCGACGCGCAGTCACACGGAGCACTTCTAAGTCGCGCACGGCTTGCTCCATAATGCGGCCTGCATCTCCCTGCTGGCCCACTCGAGCACCCCCATCCACAGGTCCAGCCCCGGTGCGGCTCTCCCCCTCTGTGTCAGCCAGCCTGGCCTTCGCGAGGGCCTCCGCGCCATCCGGGACAACAGTCGGCGCGCTGTACACAGCGGCGACGGCAGGAGTCCCCTCATATGGCGGAGGCCTTGGCGGGGGCACGTAGCGGCGTTGCTTCTGGGGCATGTAGCGGCGCAGGTTAGGCGCAGACCCCGGAAAGCCGCCCTCGTCTGCCAGCGCTTCTGGCGCAGAGCCTGGAACACGATCCCTCGATGTTAGGGCATCGTCCAGACCGTGATGACTCGATGTTGGCGTGGAGTCTGACACTACTAGTGAGCCTCCGTGTCCGACTGCCCCGGCTTCAGCTGCTTCTGCCCCCTCCACCAATAGTGAGCCTCCATGTCCGGCTGCCCCGGCTTCAGCTGCTTCTGCCACCTCCGCCAATGATGAGCCTCCGTGTCCGACTGCCCCGGCTTCAGCTGCTGTTGCCACATCCACCAATAGTGAGCCTCCGTGTCCGACTGCCCGGCTTCAGCTGCTTCTGCCTCCACCAATAGTGAGCCTCCGTGTCCGGCTGCCCCGGCTTCAGCTGCTTCTGCCACCTCCACCAATGGTGAGCCTCCATGTCTGACTGCCCCGGCTTCAGCTGCTTCTGCCACCTCCACTAATGGTGAGCCTCCATGTCCGACTGCCCTTCAGCTGCTTCTGCCACCTCCACTAATAGTGAGCCTCCGTGTCCGACTGCCCGGCTTCAGCTGCTTCTGCCACATCCACCAATGGTGAGCCTCCGTGTTCGATTGCCCGGCTTCAGCTACTTCTGCCACCTCCGCCAATGATGAGCCTCCGTGTCCGGCTGCCCGGCTTCAGCTGCTTCTGCCCTCCACCAATGGTGAGCCTCCGTGTCCGGCTGCCCCGGCTTCAGCTGTTTCTGCCCCCTCCACCAATAGTGAGCCTCCGTGTCCAACTGCCCCGGCTTCAGCTGCTTCTGCCACCTCAAATGTCGATACCGCCAATGCGCCTTGTTGTGTTGGGGTGGATGCCTCTGAGGCACGTGTCATGTCTGAAGCTGACGGTGCTGCGGAGTCCGGCGGAATCTGTGTGTGCTGCATGTACGAGGCGTCGCTCGTTCCCGAGTCTGTGCCCTCCGGATCTACAGCTAGGTGCGGTGAGATCCCCGGGATCGAATCCAAAGCCACTCCAAAACCACCGGTGGATACGGAGAGCTCCAGAGCTCCAGCTGGATCAGATCCGTCGTGTGAGGCAGTGACATGCACCCCTGCCGGATCGTATGCAGGATCTGATGGTGCCAAAATTGAGCTCACTGGATCGGACGGTGCCAAAATTGCGCTTACTGGATCGGATGGTGCTGAAATTGCGCTCATCGGATCGGATGGTGCTGAGGATGGTGCTGAGGAGGGTGTTGAACTTGCGCTCACTGGATCGGATGGTGCGGGGAATGCGTTCGTTGCAGATGCTTCCACCAGCAACAGATGGTATGGTGGTGGCGGAGGAGGAACAGCCATTGGTGGCGGCGGGGTGGAAGGCGGAGGGAGGGGCATACTCCGGCGTGACTGTCGATTCCTCGAAATCCCCATCGGATTCACTGCCCTAGGCGGCAACCGTGGGTGTGCCCGCGCTGCATCCGACGCTGCACAGAGCGCGCCGCTGCAGGCAGGCTTCGGCATCGAGGGCACAGGAGCCCAGGTCCGCTGCTTCCATGCCAAGCCCTCTGCGGGCGGCTCGGGCACCACCACAACCGAAGGTGCCGGCACTCTCGGAGTAGCTGGCCGGTACCACCTTGGTGCAGGGGCAGCGTACATGCGAGGTGCTGGAGGGCTGTGGGAGGTTGGCTTGACTTGATTGGCTATCGCCGAGCGATCGGGCAGTTCCGTCTGCCATGGGTCCTGGAGGATCACCTTATATGAAAGGTTGGTATCCAAAACCTGCAGCTCCAGCTGGTGCACCCCGTCTTGCAGCCGGATGCCGGATGAGCTGGCACCACTAGCCAGCACCTCGCACTCCCCCACCAGCGCTTCCTTACCACCGCACACCCTGACCGGCGCCTGGGACAGCGATGTGGCGCTGAGAGTGACCCCCGGCGCGGGTGGTGCGGAAGGGCCCTGCGCACGGGGGTCCGGGAGGTGCAGGAGGTAGGGCCCCGGGAAGAGCGCGCTGAACTCCGGCTCCAGGCGCCCCGCGGACGCCGCGATCTCCGTCAGGCTCCCAGCCGGCAGGTGCTCCGTCAGCACGTACACCTGCACAGTGTATGTGCTCGACACGTTCTGCAGCTGGCTCGACGTCACCTGCACCTCCAAGGTATTTGTGCCGGGGCTCAGCCGCCGCCGGCTAAAGTGCCCGCCTGCCAGGGTGTCACCGTCAACTCGCACCACGGCGCGCCGCTCCGCAGGCCTCGCGCGAAGCCCCACCGCGAATGCCGCGCCCTCCCTCTCGTCCAGGATCGTGTAGTACACATGCATGTCTGGATGGAACGCCGGCCGCAGCTCCCCAATCGAGAGCTCCAGCACAGACAACTTCGTCGACACCACGTCGCCGTCCTCACTCAAGAGTTCATCCATGCTCTCACCACTGTCTCTGACACCACCTTCGACAGAGTCAAAGGTGCTGTCTGTCCAGCTTCTCTCGCTGTCTTTCTTGGAATACTGGCTCATTGCAATTGGCGCATCCGGCCACCGGCCCCATCCTGCCGGCACCGCCACATGCGTACGCGGCAGCTGCCAGCTGCCAGCTGCCAGCCACGGCTCACCGAGCGGCTCCGCGGACAGCGTGCTCTTCTCCATCTCGTCTCCAGGCACCCTGCCCTTCTCTGATGATTGCGGAGTCCCTGTTACGCCCATCGGCGCCGCCAGCATCGTCCCCACCCCAACCTGCGACCACCCCGCGTGTAGCAGCGGTACCACTGGCCATGCGAGCCCCGCCAAGGGCGCTGCACTCTGCTCCACCGGCGTCTTCGGCGCTGCGGGGAGCGTCGGCGGTGACGTGGATGGCGGAGGAGGCGGTGTAGGGCGCGGCAGCACCAGGGTTGGCAGGGCTGGCGTTGCCAGCATGGTAGGGGCCACCGAGAATGCCGGTGGTGAGCTCGGCACGGAGGCTGGGGTGCGCATGGGGGCACTCAGAGGGGATGGGGCCACCCAGGCCACACAGATTGGAGGTGTCCCCTGCCGCTGGGAGGAGGCCACGGGGGGCGGCTCCAAGATCGGCCTCGGCGGGGACTGCAAAGGCCCTAGAGGGGCAGCTAACAAGTACGGGATCATGGGAGGGGGAGGAGGGTCGTTCGGGGGGAGTGGCGCTGGGCAGCAATCGAAGGTGGGCGGCGCCTCTGGTGGGAGCGGAGCCGCCAACGGCACCGATTGTGAGGCGGAGCGGCTCGGGGGAGGTGACGGCCAGGTGCTCCAGCCTGCAGGCAGCTGAGACCAGATGGGGACCTGCGGCGCACGTGGGGTGGGGGCATGGCTTGAGGTGGAGGGGCATCCGCGGTGCAAGGGGAGGGAAGGGGGAGGATAGGGGATGCTCGTGGGCGCAGGGGAGTGGTTGAAGGAGGCATTGTGAGGCGCGGCGCTGCCGGTCCAGCCCCTTCGTGTGAATATGGTCCTGGGGGGACGCATGCTTGGCGCGCGTGGGCGAGAGGGAGACGGCAGCGTCGGCCAGGGAATGTCCAGACCATCGATGAGGCCTCGGGAACGTCGCGGCCGGTGCAGATCTACTCGCACGTGCTCCTCGGAGTGGGCGGATGCAACAGCTGGTGCTCCAGCCGCAGCCTTGCTGCCCTGCTCCCCTCCTGGCTTGAAGACAAGCAGTTCATAGCTCGGGTCAGCTTCTTCACCGGCAAAGACCGTCAATAGATTCAAACCCTCGGCGAGCTTGACGGCCCTGGACCAGCCCCCGTTGATGCCTCGCTCGCACTGCGGCAACCCCTCGGGTTCTCCCAAGCACACGCTGACGGGCAGGGAAAACAGCGATGCCACCTCCAGGGAGATCTCTGTGGTCGAGGGCTCCACCACCACGCTGTATGGGCCCCGGCTATCTGCGTCGAAGGGGGGCTCGATGAGACCTGCAACGAGGCGCAGGCGGGAGACGGTCAAGTGATGCGGCATGAAGAGGGGACAAAGAGGGCCTCGGGGGAATCCGGGGGACCACCCCTCAGCAGGTCACCCGTCCCAAGGCCGTTCTGCTCTGAACATGCGCATGCCGGGGCGCCCGAGGTGGGCTGTTCAGGCAAGGAGGCGGGACAAGGCAGCGAGCAACACGTCCCAGGCACCCGCGCTGCCCTGGTCGTGAGAAGGCAATAAGTGATTGGTGCAGGGCGCCCGTATCTCCCTGTTCCGGGGGGGAGATGGGATGATGGCAAAGGGATGTGTAAGGCACCTCCGCGTCGCTTTGTGTGCGGAGGTGGGGCGCACCTGTGGAGGGGCGGAGGTGAGCAAGGCTTCCCTTGGACAGGGACTCTGCAAGGATGTACATTTTCAGATCGTACAGATGTTTCCGGCGCTCTCCGCGCTCCCCGGTGGCCGCCACCTCCACAGCGATGTGGTTCTCTCCCACAGAGAGCTGGCGCCGGATGTTCTCCCCGGCCCGCACCGGAACTCCGGCCACCTGCACTGTGGCGCTCCAGTCGGAGGTGCGCGGGGTGAGCTCCACCGAGAAGTCCTCGGGAAGCTCTTCTCCCCTCAGCACCACAGAGTACTCGTACACCTTGGGGTCAAACGGCGGGTACAGCTCCCCTGCGGACAGCTCTAGCGCCGCAAGCGCCGAGGTGTGTGGGGCGCTCAGAAGGAGGCAGAGATCAGGCGAGAACGGCAGGTAGTCCACGTGGAAGGGGGGTGCTGTGGCGGCAGGAGGCAGTTGGTGGCGCTCGTGCCGAATAGCCTTGAGGGTACTTCTGCCATCGGAAAGCTGAAACCAGATCCCGTCGTGTGAAGTGACCTGCCCGTTCAGCGAGACACGCGCCAGCTGGAGCTCCTCGGAGAGACCGTGCAGCGGGACGTGGCATTCCACCTGCTCCTCTTGCAGGGAGACCTCGCCCTCGAGCCACACATCACCGTACAAGCAGGCAGCCGTGAGGGTGGCCTCCCCAACGATGCTGTACAGGAAGGGGGGGAACAGGTAAGCGTTGCTCCGTGCAGGTTGTAGGGGCAGCACAAGGCGGAAGCCGTCCCAGTCATGGCTGGAGACCCGGGCTGCGAATGCAGAGTCCTTGTTCAGGTGGAAAGGGGAGTGGTAGTGGAATGGCGCGCCGTCGTGGGTGAACTCACGCCCGTCGAGGGTAAGCCGGACCGCTACAGTGTGCGGCTGGTCCGGTCGCCAGGGAGGCGAGAGACACTCCACAGTGGCGGTGCCATCACTCCCAGTTTCTACCGATACAACCGGAGTGACCCGAGAGCCGAACTGACAACCCACACGTGGCGCCAGCCGAGGTGACAGCTGCCCCGCCAGGTGGAGGGTCACCCTCGTACCGCCCTCCTCAGGCCCAATTGCAGGTGAGCTGCCCACTATGCAGACGCGTCTAGTGGATAGGGCCCACCCGTCGGCACCCTTGTCAGACACCTTCACGTTGTGATAGAAGCCAGGATAGAAGTCGTAGAACTGGGCCTCAGCAAATTGCCACGTGTAGGGTAGCGCTTGGTAAATGGTATTCCACGTGTCGCCATACCAGGAGTCCACGATGTCACCGTAATAAGTAGGGAGAGTGCCCCGTGCGGGCACTTTGAGCGTGCTGTTGGATGCCCTCGCAACGGGAGGCTCGATGCCGTGGAGGTGATCCAGGCCCCAGAGTGCTCCCCCAAAGCCCTCCGCAGTAAGCTCTGCCGTTTCCTCTACCGACTCACCCGCCACGAGGAGACGCCTGGTATGCTCCTGAACAATAACCGCACGATTCCCCCATGCTTACCCTCGAAGCCTGGCACCTGCAGCACGGTTTTGAAAGCTGGCACGTGTCTGTAACCCCCTCCAAGATATTCGGCAAGAGAATTTGTTCATAAAATCTGCACTTCAATCTTTGTCGGGCATCTATATCCCTCTTGACACTCTATTTGATAGTTGGCATCTCCCTTGTGGAACTCGACATTTGGGGCACGTCCTTGTTCGTGGCCGTGCAAAACCCTATTGTTGTCCAGTTGTAAGGTGCTACCTGCGAGATGACCGGCTCTTGAGGCGCTGGGCCAATCAACGTCGGAAGCTCCGGCGCTTCCTGCAACAGCACACTCCACGGTCAGCAGCAGAGGTTCACTGGAGGTTAGCATGGTGACGTGCCGAAGCCTCGACCAGGGTCGACATGCGTGTCCAAATTGGTGCCTGAGCCTCCAGCAGCACGACAGATACTCTGTGGCAGAGCCACAGACTAGAGCCAAGGGTGCAGTTCAAGCGCAGGTGAGAACTCATCTAAAGACGACGGCCAACAAACCTGATCGGAGTCAGCATGTGTGTCTGAGGGGACTAGGCTGTGATAGTCCCTGCGAGCACAGAGAGATTCGCGCAGGTTAGAAGTGAACCACCGATACGGGTGCCACAAAAGGAGATCTGGAATCGCTCTTGCACTATGCTAAGGCGGCGCTGGCTTTCACCTTGCATAGTAGTTGCGTGCCGTGATGTTTGGCCGTCACAGGAGGATCGAAACATAATGGGGGCGACATGAAGCTGTTAAGGATCATAAGAGGTATCAGGAGTGTGCGTGTGGGTGTGGATGGGGGGAAGAGATTACCCGGCGTCAAAGCCTCCTGCAGAATTTGGAACGCTGTTATGAGAAAAGATCGCAACCTGGATCACGTGACAGCAAATTATGGTCACTTCAGCACCAAAATAAGAACAGCGTTCTCGATGAATGAGACCCAGCGTGTAGAGTAAAAGTAGACTGTAGAGGAAGAGTAAACTGTAAAGGAAACGTAAACTGTAGAGGAACATTCCTGAGAAAAAGCAACGGCGTTGCGGCAGCTGATGTGCAACAGAGAAGCCCAAACAAAAACTCAAGGCAGAGATTAAAACCATCGTGCTAAATAGCAACCTGTGAATTCTGGAACTAGTCCAGGACAACAAGGTCACTTCCACTATCAAACCCACTTACGCGAGAGACGAAGCAAATGCCCTGGTAATCACACACTGGATATAAGAGTTGAAAGAACTTTCCTGACCTCGTGAGTCTACCTTTTCTGCATAACATGGACAAAGCTAATGCTGCCGCTGGATGTAGGGGTCATGATATTTTCGGGTGATTCCGTATGAATTGACAAGAATAGTGTGGAGCAGTTGCGGGCGCAGCATTTCCTCGCATACTGAAAAAGCCGATAGAGCCATACCTGCGCGACTGGATCAAAACCTCCAGCGGGGGCTTCGATCTGGATGGGCAATCCTGAGGCCGCGAGTTAAACACGAGCGGTTAGCCAACGGAGTTTCTTTTAGCATCACGAAACCACAAATTTTCAATGGCTCGCCCATGAGAACACAGTCCTTCATCGAGCGTCAAGCGCAAGTGGTAATGTGAGCATTAATACAGGAACACGCGCAACGCCCACCGACTGTTGCGCTGTATCAAACAATGTGCATACCTGCAAAAATAGTTAAGGACAGCAGGGAAAATCGGAGTCGGCATCCAACAAGGCCTCGCTGCAGAACCTTGAGCTCCGCTTTCGGCTCTTTCCAACGTGAACGCAGATTGTTCGACATGTCGTAAATTTGGAAAAGCCGGAGACCTGTGTCCACTCATATCATTGACCTCGAAAGTTATTTATCAATTCATTTGCATTGCTTTTGCTCAATTACAGTCGAGTCTCCTGCTGTAAAATAAAACACAGGTTTGACACTTCTAGAAATGAACGAGTACGAAAAGTACGACTTTTTTTGTGTGCTTGCAAATGATGCAAATGAAAGGGGCTTAACGTGTTCTGTTGTCAGTGTCACTGTCGTGTGCCATTGCGGGTTGGCAGCTTACTTGTCACGTTAGCACTAGCCGGCACCAGCCTTCGCTTGAGGCTTGTCGCCCGCTGCAGCGGCCGGCGCGGGTTTCCACATTCGATTGCAAATGTGTCATTCGTCATGCGATGGGCATGGGCTCCATACGATAGAGGAGCAGATTATTAAAAACATTATCATGTGCAAAAAGTCTCACGATCTCATGCTGTTTTAACACTGGTTTTTCAGCCCTCTGCAAATCTTCCCCGATACCCTCCACATTTCATCTCACTGTGTCTTTGGCCACTTTTTGACAGTAACTCATGATTCGTCAGTCAATATCTGGCCTTCTGGCAAACCCCGAAAACGAGGATAGAACAGCTGGTGAACAGTGCATTATTCCTGAAGACTCATCACAGCTGTTTGTTGGGACCTTCTCTGCCGACAACTCGCCACCAAGTGTGGAAGGTACGCCTGAACGTTCATGTAATCCTTGCATTTTCCCCTCTCCTTTTTCACGACAATCACCGTCAGTCCCTACTTCCCGTTTTGCAGATATGGATGAGGCTATGTCGCGCGATTCCTCCAGTGGGTTTCGTAATGTATCTTTTGCGCCAGCTCCTTCCCAGCTGGCGCCAGGTCACGTTGCGGCCGAAAGTTTGGCCACTGAAGGTCGAATCTCCGGAGAGGATGTTGTCACCGGCGCTGTCGTGCGCGAATTCCATGCGGGTCTGAACAGCGATGGTTCGTTCACCCGCCCTCGACCCGCTAGACCTGGCGCGCGTATTTTCTGCAAGAGCAAAAGATCCGTATTTGTCGCGTATTTTTAATGCGCCGACCTATCGTTATTGCTGTCTCCTCAGTGTATTCAGTCCTTTACGTGCTTGGGGTGGAGAGAGGAAAAGTGATCTGATGCAGATGTGTGTGCGTTAGTTTGCCATTACCTTGTAGAATATTTGAATATTTTCGCTGCATAGCATCATGTTTTCACGCGCTTCCATTTCCAGGTGATATGGCAATATCTGTAGCAGTGATCAAGGCCCTCACGTTCGTTATCAAAAACAGCAAGGTGCTTTCCCGTGAACGCCACACGATCTGTTCGGCTGAACACACGCTCACGTCAGAATCTTTGGGTCCGCAATGACCGAGCGAGGGAGACAAGCACTGTTGAAATAATTTACAGCTTTCCATGACGGGAGGGCTACCGCAATGCGTTAAGCAGGATGGACACCGTGATGATAGGGTTGGTTACCGCAATACAACAGAGGGTGCGATAAGGTGGGGTAGCGTGCAGTTATGAAAATGGAAACGCAGTGCTAGAGTATCTGCATCAATTTGAGCCTTACACTGCAGCCGCGTTCGTCTATCCATGCATTTGCCACTTTGGTAACCTGTGAAAGCAGGTTAGTCACTTGTTTGTCGTGTGGCAGGCATACACGATCATGGAACTCGAGAAGGAGCTCAAGGCTGCCACGGACGCCCTCCGGGCCTGCCTCGAGTACGGCCCCCGCTGCAGCCCGCCCCACGTGGTGCCCGCGTATGCTTCTTCCCTCGCGGCTGTGCTTGTATGACTTTGGTTATCAATGTGGTTAGGAGTTTTTGAGCTTGAGCGTCTTCGAGCTTTGCGTTTCGGAGAGTTGGCTTTAGGCGGACGCACAGAAAGCAAGTAGGCATATGCAGAACTTTTTTGCGAATCTGTTCCTGGATTAGTGATGCATCCTGTGGCCCTTTGCGCGTGTCTCAGGAGCCATCAGACTTCCATCTCCCTCAGTGCTGGTTGTGAGCTATTTATGAGGTACCCTCCCAACCTTTGTTGCTATTTTATCAGAGATGCATTTTTCTTCCTCTGCCATGGATATTCGGACTGCGTCACACCCAGCTCGGTCATCAGCTCATCTACCACGAGAAACTGTGAGGTGCCGGTTGGTAGAAGCTATCTCTCGCCTGCTCTGCGAATTTGTTGCTCAGCGATCTGCAGCCAGTCACTATGGGTCGACACTTCCTTGGTATGACGTAAGACGGATGCGCGGTGTCTGATACCGCGGCAACTGCACACCTCCTCCAGGCCCGATAGCTCTTCTCCCAGGGCAGTTGTGCTGCTGGACTTTCTGCTGTTGTGTTGGCTGTTGTGAAGGCTGAAGCCAGCTGCATTTCTGCTACATGTTTGAAAGGAATCATCTGTTCCCTCAGCGTTTAACTTCTGCTGTCACCTTACGAACATACAGCCCCTATCAGCTACAGTAAGTGGCAGAAAATGCGGTTTTTTTTAACGTCATGCGGCTCCGCGGCAGATACGTGACGAAGGCTCTCACGATGGAGAACTCGGATTTGGACGAGTCCAAGCGACGCCTCACTGAGCGAGGGGACAAGTTTGCAGAAACCTCGCACCAGGTGAAGTGGTCTTCCTGACCGACGCCACCGTTCCCCATTGCAAACCCTTCTGCTATCGTCTTCTGCTATCGATGGGCTGATCATTCGATCAATAGAATCTGATAACAGGTCAAACATCTTAGTGTTCGATGGTGAGCTGTTTCTCTATGCGCCACACCTTAAACGGCGTGCACGTTGAACGTTTTCTGCTGCAGTAGAAGAGGCAAGCTCTAGATCCTGAAGGCTCGCCAGGGACAAAGCCCTACGGCAACTATGGCACCCGTCCCCGGCACGCCAGAGTGTCTTCTGCCGGGACCGGCACCCAAGGATGGAAAGCCGGTTTCCAGACTGTTCTAAGAGGTGCGCGGTGCCCGGGCGCCCTCTGAAGCTCAGGCGAAGACCAAAATCGCGGAGCTCGGGCAGCGCTATGTGCGGGACGGAGGCGTCATCTTACTGCACGGCTTCTCCCGGGTGCGCCCTGCTCCAGCCCGCTTCTCGGTCACTATCCTGGATCCAGCCTGCCTCGTCTTGGCGGTGCTGCCATCGGAAGTTATCACGCTGGGTCGTAGCCATCAACTTTGGGTTCTTGCAGATTCTGCCTGTGATTGTCAGAGGGCGAAGGCAAGGACACACATGAGTGCCATATCTTGGCATGGAGTTACAGGTGGCTCTCGGAATCTTGAAGCAAGCGGCAACACAAGGCAAGAACTTCAGTGTGATGGTGACGGAGGGCCGCCCGGACAACTCCGGCCAGAAGTTGGCCACCCTCCTCCGGGAGCTTGGCCTGCCGGTGAGTCCCGGATTCTTTCCAGTCTCCGAGCACCTCGTCCTCTGCGATGTCTCTTCAGTGGCCCGATGGTGTCTATCGGGCATGTCAAAAGGTGGCTTATGTGTCTGGGTTCTGTGCTTTTGATAGCGCGTTTTCCTTGGTAGACCTAAACTTTTGTACTTGCGTAGGGCAGTCGTCCCTGGAGAATGCGCCACGAGCATTACTGTTCCGCCTTTTTTAAGCGCTTTCCAAGGGCCAAGTTGAACTCCCTCCAACAGATCCCTTTAAACTCACTTCTGCATTCACAAAGGAGCAAATCTGATGTCAAGTGAGATATGGCACCCACCAACAGGGGCCATGCAAGTTGGCCCATGGTGTCCGACTTGGCTCGTGGGAAGCAAATACGAATGGAGAGATATTCGTTGCGGATGTGATATGTCCTCGTGTGTTCAGTCACACGGATTGAGGGCCACCACGCACCGGTGAGCTGGAGCACGCGCGGAGCTGAAAAGAACGCGAGCGTATGAACGAACTAAGCCGCTTACATTTTATCCTTGTGAACGGGGTCATATGCTCACCCCTGCTATTGCAAGATTGTGTCTTAAAGATATCAGTGTGTTGAGTTATGAAGTGGCAGTCAGCGGGAATCAAAGTTCCCAGTCTAAGTTGAGGGGAAAACACGACTTTCGGCAGCAACCTTGTCAGTCAAAGACAGTATGCCGAGCGCACTGGGCCTCGCAATCAGCATGGAAGGGGCGCGGATATAGGTGACTCTGGTGATAGACTCCGCTGCGGCATACGTGATGGACCGGGTGGACATGGCAAGTCCCCCCCCAGCCCTCATCAATTGATCTTTCCCTTCCCTTTTGCGTCTCCCAAAGCCCTTGATTCATTAGTTTGTTGATCTTTGTCTTACCCTCACCATCGTAGCCTGCTGTGTTGCGCGTTGGCTCAGCTCAGCATATGCCTCACTTGAAGCAACTAGCGTTGCAGCAACGAATGCAGAAGCTTGCAGATGCGGCTGTGCGCTGAGATCCGGGCAAGACGTGTGCATCGGTCCGCAGGTACTGGTAGGGGCTGAAGGGGTGGTAGAGAATGGTGGCATCATCAATAAAATTGGCACATACCAGGTGAGGCTGGCGCAATCGAGGCCTGCTCCCCAGACCCCTTCCTGCTTCCCGCGGGAGCCTGGCGCGGCCACTCCTGCGCACCGCGTGAGCCTGAAGGGGCAACGCCTGAATACTGGCTGAGGTTAGTACCTCCCACGTGTGAGGTGCGAGTTATTGCCCCAGAACTGACAGGTGGCAAGGATCCGAGGGGGCTGTGGAAGTATTCTGAGATGGCGGAGGTGATGTGTGTCAATGCCAGCTGGCGATGGTGGCGAAGGCGCTGGGGACTCCGTTCTATTGCGCTGCAGAGAGCTACAAGGTGTGTTTCCGCGGTGGCAGCCAGAAATATCCGTGTGGATCTCGGTGTTTGACTGACGGAGAGCTCGGGTTGGGGCTGGCTTCCCTTCTGAAGGGCGGACTCCGTATCCCCCCCCTTGGGCGATGTGTGCAGTTCTAGCATTCGTGAGTTGCGACTGTGGTTGCATGCTCTGATGTGCTGGGTTATCCAGTGTCCGTCACTGTTTGAGGGTACTCTCGAATGCCTTGGTGTTTTCTCGTCTGCTACAGATGGTGCAATATCTACTGCATCTTGCTGCGCCCGCATGGTGCATGACGGGATTCTCATGGCAAACGCCTCTGTCACTTGCTGCGCGCCGCATAGGGCATGACGGGTTTCACATGGCAAACGTCTCTGTCACGCTGCACGCTGCATGGGGCATGACAGGGATTCACATGGCAAACGCCTCTGTCACTTGCTGCGCGCCGCATGGTGCATGATGGGATTCACATGGCAAGCGTCTCTGTCACTTGCTGCGCGCCGCATAGGGCATGACGGGATTCACATGGCAAACGTTCTGTCACTTGCTGCGCCGCCGCATAGGGCATGACGGGATTCACATGGCAAACGCTTCTGTCACTTGCTGCGCGCCGCATAGGGCATGACGGGATTCACATGGCAAACGCCTCTGTCACTTGCTGCGCGCCGCATAGGGCAGGGTTGGGTGCCACGTGGACAGCGCATCTGTGGTCTGCCTGGTGCTGCTCAGTGCCCGGTGGCTTGCTCCTGGATGAGCCTCCGTGGGAGACCGCATGCTGCACAGTGCGTGAGCATATTCCAGCAGCTTCGAGCCATTGAAGTATTTCGTTTTAAAACTGGTTGCTGAGTGGCAGCACATTCGCGTTGCAGTTGGCATGCTTGTGCTCCTTGAGCTCGATGGATCTGACCGGTGGAGCTTTGCCTTTGATGTGCAGTTCGCGCGGCTGTACCCCTTGAACCAGCGGGATTTGCCCAAGGATGCGCGGGTGTACGATCTAAATCTGTCACTTCCACAGGAGGTGCGCACTTTGCTGGTGTTCGCCATGCATGGATTGGTTGAGGTTGCGGTGATGCACTTGGCATGTCTTGTGCAGCACCTTTGCGTGTGTCTGAGGTCTACCCCACTGATGTTGTGTGGTCCTTTGGGAGCTTTGTGGTCCCATTTCTAATTGTGTGGAATGCGTCAATGCAAACATATTGCTTTAGTTGCGAATCGTCAACTGTCATGTGTATAGAGTTGAGTATGTTGCTGATGGCCTATTTTTGTGGGCACCATTCTCTGCCAGACGGCGGTGGAGACGCCATCACGAGACTATACCCCACCTCAATTGATAACTCTCCTCTTCACAGATCTGGGGATTCTGACGCCCTCAGCCGTCAGCGACGAACTTATTCAGCTGTTTCTGTAGTATCACTTCATGCTGCATAGAATGCCACCCTGTCGGGAAATGCCTATTTGGCTAAATATGTTTGGTAGCGATGATCGCACAACGATTTGTAAGGAGCTACATTATGAAAGCAGCGCGTACTGGATATTGAGTGTGATATACCTCTTCATACTCTCTGGTCCACAGGGTTTACAATCGTTAAATTCCTGGTAGTCCGTCATGTCCAGTGTGAGGAGAAATACGGCTTGAGCCCTTTCAATCTGCCTTGGCCCAAACAAAAACGCCGTATATTGATATTAAGTGATAGTAAGTCTCACTGGGTCGAAACATTGATAGGAGCGTGTGGGACGTCATGTGCGTCTTGGTGGTGGAGCCATCCACTATAGATGAGAGATTTTTAGTGATAGCGGCGACAGCTAAAATTGGCATACCAGAGTTTTATATTTGCCAGGGGTCGTCAGATTAGCCGCTACGACGTAAAGTAAGGTCGCATGGTCGTCACTCATCGGTGCGTGGGCACTCGATATGTTATCGTGTTTAAGTCAGTGCAGGGATGCGGTGTACGTATGTAGATAGTGCACATCACGTTGTACTCATATTTTCGGTTCAATCTGAACACTGGAGGTGTAGGATTACTGAATAAAAAGCCAAGAGATGCTCTTTCATCGCTCAGCCTAAGCAACTGCAAGGCCTGGCTTGATCAAAACAGATTATGGTATATGTGCCTTACTAGTCGGGGAGGGTATACATCTGCATGTGGGAGGGCGAGAGGGGAGGACATGGACACCTATAAAAAGCAATGGTATTCTTCGTCGTCTGATTTTATTTCTTGGAATTCATGATAAGGAATATAATTTTAAGATAACTTGGCAGACATAATTTGTAACAGGACATGTTTTCGAATATTTCACTCTCCCTTATTTATATTCAAAAATGTTTTTTGAAGAAATAACCCAAAAGTTTGGGCATCCCTTAATACACCTAGCGTAAAATGTGACGCATCAAAGCTACTACAGTTTTTGTTGCATGTGAGTCATTGTTGCATTGCATCGAGTTGCAGGAAGTGGTGTTAATGGCACTTGGTGGAAGGGTGAAGGGCCCACACATATGCAATACATCACTTCATTTCGAATCAAGCCACCCCAACACGCGCGTGCAGCACCACACGAAAACTCGAATTTAATACGTATTTCACCTACCAGTTGGATGACGCGCACTAGGGTCGCGGCGCGTATTCCACCTTGCGGATTTCATCTGTAATAGTACGCATGCATGCAGACAAGACCGAAGGAGCTTGCGCACGCAACCCTGAGGTGTGCTGCCTAGCCTACGCAATGTTTTAGCCAAATGTCACCGCCGCACACAAGTGACTACGTGTAACGCAAACCTGTATCATATTTTTATTCATTCGGGGAGTATCTTCAAAACACGATCCACAGCGCGTCCCCAGTCAATCTCAGTAACACCCAAATTGGTCGCCGACAATCCGACCCAAAAACAGGCTGGCAGTGGGGCTACCCGTTATATGTACGGCGTTGGCCTAGTCTGAGAAATGGGCAGTGGGTGGCGTCACTGGTGCCACGGGAATTCGTTAATGGGACGAGCCGGGAAACGGTAGTACAGCCGGGAAGAGTGTATGGGGTGCGGGCCGAAGGCCCGTGGGAAGCCGGGAGAAAGAGGAGGAGAGAAAATTCAGGCATTCAAAATCAGAAAGGGGGAGGAGAAGTGGTGGCGGGCCGAAGGCCCGCTGGGAGCAGGGGGAAAAGGAAAGGCGAAGGAAATGCGGGCCGAAGGCCCGCGGGGAGCCAGGCATAGTGGAGAGGGAAAGAAAATGCGAGTCGAAGCAAAGTTGATTACTTAGATATGAAAGACAAAATTTGATGTGTTATATATGGAACGCATGGTTGCTCAACAATCGCTAATCGCGAAGTCCGTCATCAGCAAGCGACGTGTGAGCGCGAGCGGAGCGCCCGCGATACGAAGCGCGATAATCGTTGCCTTACGTAAGCATATTTAAGCACACTCAAGCACATACGTAAATCGCGTATCGATCTCGCGATCTAGAACTCTAAAATTTTGCGCAATATGCCCCTAGCGTTACAGCATTGAAATTTGCACAGGATAGTGTCGCAATCAGGTTGCAATCGTCGGCAACTTCGATGCATCGGCTACGACGAGCAAGATCGAGCGCGGACAGCGTAGCGCTTGGTTTCCACCATCGTCAATCTGCGTTCGATGGTGTAAGTTGTTCATCATGCGCTGGCGCAGGCCATGGCGCTATCGCTCGCTGGTGTTGGCGCTGAGGTCTGAGGCGGCAAGTTTTCGTTCGGCGATCGTCGCGGATCAAGATGGTGGCGACGTCGCGTGTTGCGATGTGAGCGTTGGTGCTGTCGGCTGCTGATTGAGGTGCCGAAGGCAATGCAGGTATGTAAGATGGGCGCAATGAAATTTGCCTTAGTCATGATACCTTAGTCAGTGCCCAGTTTCTCATAAAAGTCCAGAGGTGATTTTCCTGGTCCAAACCATAATATTTTACAATACCGTGTTGGTCCAAAAGCGTAAAGAGCATCGTGTCGGTATGAATTTCTTGAAGTTGCTGTTGCATAGCATGCTCTTGCTGATATTTACTATCGACGTCGCGCACGCCATTTCCGACATTGGCGGGTATGTTCTCCAGTATGCACATATGCATATTGTAAGCACAAGCGGCCTTCTGAAAACCAGTTATCTGCTCAGCAGCGGTGCCCGCCGTTACCGACAGGCATCGATCGATGCGCATGTTGCACAATGGTCAGCAACCGAGCTGCTGTATAGTATGCAGAAATCGTGCGCGTATCCATGCATCGCGCTATCAAATGGTATGTTCGCATAGGTAGTGCCATGCACCAATGCATCATTGTGAAGCGATATATGCCCAATGAATGCATGACTGCGGACTCGCTTTATTCGCGACAAAATGTCGCGGTGACAGCTCTGCAAATTCCAACACTCCTCCCACCCATCGCTCATCCGCGCACATGCATTGTCGACCGCAATATGTATTTGAATTCGTCTCGTATCAAGCACTTGCCTCGAGCATCGATGATACGAAACGACTTTTTCTTATCACGACTGTATATATACCCGTGCGACATAATTATAGCCACCGCATACAGCATGCCCCATTTAGAGCAAGTCTATACTTGCGGCTGCATGCACCGATGCGCCCCCCGTCATGGATATATGTGCAACACCATGTCGCCACGCGTGCATACAATCATGTTGTGAGTGGACACCCGTATGCACTGCGGATGAGTGCGCGTCTACCACTTCTGAGCTGCGCGCATACTCGTCGCGCGAACGGCAGTAACTTCATCCGTCCGCCTACAGCATGCGACGCAATATATGAACGTGATGGCGCCCGAGGTGTGGCGTGGTGCCATAATTATGCTCACAACTACGTGGATACCCTAATGGAACCAAGGGTGTGAACGCGCCCCATTCTGCACGGGCGCTTGCAATGATTGCATTCCAAATGAGCATTGCATCAACCCACAATGCCCGCGCCGGCGGTGTATTCTTAACTCTCATGCTAGTATGGCTTATTTGGGACAAATCTGCGGAGTTTGGGTGAGGGGGTCTGACCCCCCTCTATGCATGGGTAAATGGGGCATACTTCAAGAATATTTTGGTCAACCCTAATGCCAAAAAAATAGGTTTTATGCCATGCGCATTTGGACCCTAAAAGTCGATTTTCGGGGTCACCTAAGGGCAAAATTCGTGTTCGTGTGTCCATTTTTTCGTAAATGGGGGGCGATAACCAATGATGTATGGGGTATGTAACACCCTAATAAGGTTCGGTTGAACCATCTAGGACCAATTGTTCATAATTACCATGGGGGTATCTTGTAAAGGGGGTAGGACACCCCCATATAGGCAGATATCACACATCAAAATTTGGGGTGTGTTTTTTTTTAAGTACAAACCCAACTCTATCGATCGAGCATAGTGTCATTTAAGTGATTTTTTTTTTCGGTCCTGGGCCAAAATTTGCCCCCTTAAGTATGGGGGCCCATATTGAAGCCCCAGGGGGGCTACAACGGGCCTGGAAGTTGGCGGGGTAAATCGATCGATTTCAATGTCGTTTCCGCGTGAGATTCTAATATAGGAGTTAAAGGGGAAACCGTATGCTGCTGTTATGGGCAGGGACTATTACGAGGACTTCCCCACACATCCATCGTGCACTTTCCGAGGAAGCTTTGACAGAGCGCCATACATACCAGAAATCTGCATAACGAAGACATGTTTTTTTTCCGGATCTATGAGTGGTGTAGCCGTTCTTGGACAGTGTGGCGCCTGCCAAGTTTACGGCTCTTGCGTTGGAAGTCCAGGATGTTGCTAGGTCAAGTTATGTTGTCTTGGCATCACGACGAGCGATCAGTTGCTCACCGCTCCTAGCGAAAATAATACTTTGTGCACCGAACAATTCATAATATGTCCATGCGTTCATTGTTGATGCCCCGGCTGGCCTCGAGTTGCAAAGCATATCAGACATTCTTGACCACGCGTGCGCAAAATTGGACCAGTATGGGGGGCAGTGTGGATGGCGTAAGGATCCTCGCTAGTCATCGTGGCAAAGTGGAGTTTCGTATTGGCACACAATTAATATGGTGCATATATGCATGCATAATCGTTGTAACGCAATCAAAGCCCTGGTATGAAATAAGAGGTAATAAACACACCAACCAACATGATATCAACGCCGGCAAATGATGAGCACCCACAAGCCTGATATATTGCACGACTCGTAGCGATGCAAATATTGATGTGCGCATATTTCCTATACTGTCTACAAAGGCAGCAAAACAAGTGTGTGACTAATCTTCATAACACGAACGTTTATCGGATGCTAAAAGTGGTTGCACGCTACTCATATTTATATTTCATTAATATGACATATAAGGGATACGTCTACATCGGAGACCGACATTTGATTTTAATCCACATCGGGGGGCGACATCTCATTTTAATCTACATCGGGGTAGACACTTCATTTTAGTCCACATCGGGGGCAGACACTTCATGTTAGATATATAGTTTCGGGTATATATCGGTAAACAGTGAGAATGCTTTCAATGTTCTCAAACTAGTCTCGGATAGAACCGAAGGCATCGGCTTATGCCGAAACCCTACATGTTATCACCCTGTACTATAGGAGTACAAAGTACAGACTCAGGAAGTGACACACTGTGTGCCACATCCAGCACACCACCCGGTACTGTTACGGAGGAATAATTGCTGGATATGACACTCTGACTCTTCAGACTGTCACGTGTCACATCCTATAGTAGGCTGGGTGACCGTCACCCGTAGGTGCGAAACAACCATTAGGTATTTATCTTTACCTTTTCTATATGTCAACACACTTTATCGTTCTGATGCTGAAACCCTCAACGCAGGGTTTATCTCAACTATATAGATATATTAGCAGACCTATATATCTAGCAGGTTTGGCCCCACTTACGCTTTATTTAGCCACTGCGAGATTGCCACCATTAGTGGCTAAGTCCGGACGCTTGGGATGGAGTGAGGCGCTCCGTTCGTGAGAGTGCCGGCAGTCACGGGTGTGGCCTAAATGAGATGGATTTACGGCACGCCGAGGCGCCTGGAGACATTTTTTTTACGGAATTTGACGTTGGACTAGTTTGCGTTTTCTGGTTGGATCCCACACCGTTACGTATTGGCCGCCTCTTCCACACGACTTTCTGGAATTCTTTGATCTCTTTCGGTTACTATATCGACGACCCGCACATTTCTTGGCCGCCCACCATCTGCCGTTTTCTCTCTCGTTCCTTTCCTCACTCCGCCCCTTCAGTCCTTTCACGGAACCCCCCGCGTAAGGGGGACAGTGTCACCCTTCATTCACCCCTCGACCCGAGTCACCCGGTGTCCGTTGTCCGCTTCGCCGCGTGCCATAAAACACTCACCCAAGTATTTTATATCATCTTAGTATCCGTGAACGTCCGCCCCTGCGTTTCGGTATCCTGTATGAGCCCGATATATATATATATATCTTACACACACACACACACACACACGCACGCACACACATATATATATATATCCCGTTTCCTGTCAGGTTATCGGCCACCACTTGTGGGCGGTCTTTCTTCGTTGCTTTTGATCCTTGAGGCCGCACCAGCTCCTCTCGTACCTCAACCCCGACGTCAAGCAGCAGTTTCGTCCTTACGACACCAACCACATCCCGTCATCGGCCACCGTTTGCGATCGCAGCCGCGACAATTTTTTCTCGTCGAAGCATCCGAGATCAGGGCAGCAGCAGCGCCCTACATTTTTTACGAATTATACCATTTCACCTTATTACGAGTTCTAACAATTCGCCCTACGCTCTGGCCAGCAGCGCCCGTACTGCGGCAAAACTGGCTTACTGCACGTTATTTTTGACCTCACCGCCGTTTCCCTCGTCGAATTTCACCCCAAATTGACTTTTACATCGCCCGATTTGGTTAATTTTACGAAGAGTTACGTTTTCGAGATTTCGACACGCACCCAAACGCGCCCTCGCCTTTCTGAACAACAGCACCGCTCCTGCAGGACAACTGGCTTGCCGCACGACTTTTTGACGTCACCGGCGTCTTCCTCGTCAAAATCCACTCCAAATTGACTCTTCCATCGCTGGATTTGGTTCATTTTTCAGAAAGTTATCTCTTCACTTGGGAACCCTAACTTTGCATTCAGCGACCATGTCTACTGACCGCCAGCATGCGCGCATACCCGCTGTTCGTTCAGCGTTGGCATCTTTCCGGGTACATAGACGGCATTCTGTACCTGGCTATATATGGTCTGGTGGTGTCTGGTGGTGCTTATGCACCAGACACCAACATCGAGTCCATCGCCTTCGCCTATGACGACAGCTTTGGCGACAACGAGTTGCGTCCGCAGCATCCTCCGCTCTCCCCTCCACCCTGCGTGCCCCTTGGCCACTGTGTGGTGGTGCTGCAGCACCCATCCCACCGATTATCCCCTCTGCTTGCGCGCTCGTGTGCCGCAACAGAGTGGGGGCACGCCGCATTTTTCATCTTCCACCCCCTGCCCCCTCTTCGTTGACGCATTCGCTCTGGTGGTGCCAGGCCGCTTTTGGCTCTGGCATCGCACTGGCGTTGGTTAGACGTTGTTGCGGTGAGTATTGCCTCGTTGGCGCTCGACGTCTACGATCGAGGACGACGACGCCTCGAAGCAGGATTGATGGCTACTATCCCGAGATCCTTGTGGGAGTACCTAGAACGCTCTAGATCCTCCCACAAGGATCACTTTTTCAATAATTTATTTAGGCGCCCCACGAGCTTTCTACAAGTCAACACCAAGGAATACTTTCCACATGGGACCTATACTAAGTAGTATGGTGCGTGGTTTGACGAGAATCCATCATATATACTCCTAGCTAATGCATTTATAGCATGCCCCAACCAAATTTTGAACTGCTACGCCTTTTAAAGCTTCAAAAGCGGGGTGTATCTTCCATAATTTTTTGCCAATCGTATATGGATCCTTTACCACCATAGACATGATATATCTCAAGGTATGCATGTATATTAATTATGTTTGGGTCAAAATACGACTTGGATAATGTATATTGGACACATCACACGAACGCGGTCACATGGGTAAGATATACACATTCCTTAAGTATGGGGATGATTTCGCATTTTGGGCGTCAGTCTTGGTCCATTTTAAGCTTTAAGGCTAGATCTTTTTGCCTTGGTGAGCACTTCAGTACTTTAATATGACTTCAAAGTCTCCTTGGGATTTTTTGGGGGATTTTTTGAACGGTTAGAACTACCGCTAGAGGTTCTAGAATACGATTTTCAGACCCTGATAATGATGGAAATATTGAATTTCGACGGTACTACACCATAGCATGCGCATATGCGGCGATTAATCCGGCTAGTATGATATTAAAGGGCTTACAAAATTAGTTTTGGTCATATTCTCGAGGGTTAACACCATACGCACCAACCCGAGCTCGTGTAGCAAGGCCTAGAGTTGTCGGTACCCTAGATCCTTGTAGTAGGATCTAGCATTTTGATTAAAATTCTGTGAAAGCACCCACCCAAACCACGCTAAGATTAAAGGTCAAACCATCGACATTTCAAGCAAAGAAATGTTATAGATAATTCAAAAGGTTCATAAATATTGCCCCAGAGCATATGCCGGGCCACTATATACGACATACAAGGTCGCCATGCCCATTTGCGCTAGATTCTTGTGGGAGGATCTGGATTAAGGATAGTAGCCATTGATCACGTTGCACTTCAGTATGGACCCTTCTCCACGCCCACATGGCGTGTGATGATTCTTGAGGGACCTGAATTTGAACTTAGGACTTAGCAGTAGTAGAGATTTTCAGTTTGGTGCTGGCACATGCCGTATTAGCTGAGCCGGTATGGCTCCCAGATCCTGCATTGTCTCTGCTTGCTTGCCTGGTGACACCTCATCCCCACGGGGTGAGGTGATGTCACGGGAACCCAATCTCCGCCCCCCCCCCACACACACCGTAAGGGGGGTGGGTCACCTGTCATTCACCCCTCGACCCGAGATGTCACCAGTGTCCGTTGTCACAGTTCACCGCGTGCCATGTACCGCTGCTGACGAAAGCTGTGGAGAGCCACACCCATAAGAAACGGCAGCGTCGTCGTCGGATTCATCGTAGTACCCAGGAGGTAACTCCGATTCGTCCTCACTGTCGTCAGCATCACACACTGCGTGAACATCGTGCTGTCCAGGACCAATAATCGCACCAGAACCAGAACCATACTCCACGGAATGGCAATAATGACGCTCAACCCGAACATGAGGGGCCTGTCGCGCTGAACTGTGTGAGCTGGAGGAGCCAGTCACGCGTCGAGTGGTCGTAATTTGCGAGCAAACAGATCGGGTGTCCAAAACTGCTAGCCCATCGCCAATGCCCTTATCACAGACAGAACTCCCCGAAGCTCTCAGCCCATCTGACAAGGCACCGCCAACATTGGTGCCCTCTGAAATAGTGATACAGAGAGAAACAGGCTCGAAAGCCGCTGGAGGCTGCGGTAAAATCTGCGGAGCGCCCCGAAAATGAGCGAGCGCTCTAGCTTGGGCTTGACACAAAGAGATGAGTTGAGCGCGTTTCAGAAACTGCACCGTGTCCAATCTGTCGTCACAAGATAACAGAGCATGAAGGTCCACATCGGGCAAAACATCTGCGAGAGCCATCGCGGAATAAAGATCCGAAAAAGAAAGCTAACGCGCGAATAAAAAATGCCGATACCACTCTGCCGTAAATTCCCGAAACTGCCGACTTTCCAAGCGAGAGCAAGAATTTGATTCGTTCCGTAGGCCGCGAGAAAGATGGGCACGCTCAAAATAAAGATAGAGCAATAACGAAATAAAACTCAACGCTAAACAAATCACAACGCGCAAACGTGAAGTGGGTCCATAACCTGCAAGATATTATACCGTGAGGGTAATAATATCCAAGCGGACAGAAGGTCTAAGCAAGCAAGTCGGAACGCAGTAAACAGGCTACATACTCGGATATTGTGATATTAGAAGGGGATAGACATACGGACTGGTGAGCTAAATAGCATGTGAACTGTTTGTCACGGCTGGGCTCCGAATCTGACTACGGATATGACAGGTGGCCATAATGACAGTCACCGTGTCGTTTCCAGCAAATCTCGCACCATCCGTCAAGTCGGGCCCCCAACGCCCCACCAAGCGGAGTGGCTTAGCCACTCGTGTCAAAGAAAGTCGTGGAAGGTGCGCGGAGCACCATAACCTCTTAGATATATAGTTTCGGATATATATATCGGTAAACAGTGAGAATGATTTCACTGTTCTCAAATTGGTCTCGGATAAAACCGAAGGCATCGGCTTATGCCGAAACCCTACAAGTTGTCACCCTGTACTATAGGAGTACAAAGTACAGACTCAGGAAGTGACACACTGTGTGTCACTGTGCTAGGGTAAGTCACGAGACAGAATGACGGCGTGTCAGAATGACGAGTGACGGGTACTATGACAGTCACCAATGACAGGCATTTATATGACCAGATGACGAGAGTGTCTGACAGAAATGACTGACAGAAATGCCTGACCCAAAAGTGAGTTTTGGTGGGAAAACCAGCAGTCAGAGAAATTGGAGGGAAAGCTGGTAGACCTCCAATATTGCCGAGTCAGCACAGTTATAATTATTCAGAGTGATATGGAGTGGCCTGGAATGATTGATGATATAACTGGGCTAGTCGGCAGATTCTATGATGTGACAGATCGAGTTCTCATGAAGTATGATGGGACCTGACAGGAGTCGACATCGAGTTATGTTCGAAAGTTCGAGATCTGAAACCATGGCATAAGGCAGCCGAGCAGGCTGAATGAATTAGTTTTGAATTTGCTACTGTGAACAGCCACACCTGGCTGTTGTAACTTCGACATTAAAGAAAGATCCGATTCACATATATATATCATGCTTACAGCAATATATATATCTTTGTAGGACTGAACTAGGTTCCCTGCATTGTGTAAGTAGACTGAGAGGCTCTTAGAGAGCACCCCCGAACAACTGGTATCAGCGTGGTTACGTTAGACGCGACCTGTTTGTGCCGACTGCAACTTCGGGTGTACAATTACCGGCACACGAATTCCGGGAGGCCTTTCCGAAGAAAGAAGAATTCTGAAGACAACGACGTAAAACGCGCTTAATTGCGTCTGCCTTTCGTCAGGGCTGCGAATATCGACGGAAAATATATCATATACTGTTCCTGAATGCATATACCACACGTACAAGTGTGATGTAATTTGTCCTTGCAGGTGCCTTTCCGCGGGAATTGTCTTTTGTTCGACCGAAATCAGCGTCAATCGGCAGAAGTTTATCGCCCGTACCGTGTGAGCTCACTGCCGTTAACGTGCGTTCGCGTCACAACGCAGTCATGGACTCTCAGCATGGAATTCCGCAGCACACAGCTGTAGCGACTTCCACGGGGCAATCGCCGTTCCTTTCAGCGGCGAATTACTCCGAATCAGTCGACCCCAGGAGTGTTTCACAACCGGGCTGGCCCTTTCCGCAATCGGCTGCGCACACGCAACCTGGACTCTCGTATATCGGCTCAACGCAACAGCTTGATGGGAATTCAGCGTACGGATTTTTGCAAGATCTGCCGCAGCGTAATTTTATGACGGCGCCGCCACAATTTCCGCAGAATTCGTACAATTTTTCTGGCCCCCGCAGTGGGTACGACGAGCGTAATTCCAACGGCAGTCCAATTATGTCAACGCCGGCCGGTCAATTTTGGCTGCAGCAGCAGCCCCGTGAAGATTTAGCTCACCAGCGGAACTTTCAACAGCAAATTTTCCTGCAGCAACAGCAGTATGGTCAACAGCACCAGCTGCCGCCACGTGCCTTGTGGCCACAGGACACTCCGTTGCCGGCAGCCGCGTACGGCGTACCAATGGGGTACCCTTCACCGGGTATGCTGTCTCCCGCGGTACCGAATTTGCCAGTGCCCGAGCTTTCTCCGTACCCAACAGCGTCGGTAGCGACGAATTGGGCCCTGTCCTGTCCTGTTCCAGCGGCAGCAGAAGCAGCTGTGCAGCAACCACCTGCTGTGACAACTTTTGTGAACGTTACCAGCGCAGGAATTAACCCCTCGGCAGGGGGGGGGGAAGTTGTGCAAGTACCAGTGAGCCCAGTACCACCGGGTACATTGCCCAGTGAGCCAGTAGGGGATATTCCGGCACTGGTGACCCCTGTTCATTCCCCTGTTTTCACTCCGGTTGCCACTAAGTTGCAGGAGTTGGAAAGGATGAACATGGCAGCATTGGCAGCACAGTCAGTTTCTGCGACCACTTACCCGAAAGTGGGGAATCGGGCCTCCACATCGACCCTTTGCGCCGGAGGCCCTGGCGAAATTTCAACGTCACCGGTGACTGGAGATGCAGCTGTTATCGCTTGCCCAACGGCGGGGGATAGGGTCCCCACATCAACCCTGTGCGCCGGAGGCTCTGGCGAAAATTTGATGTCGCCAGCATCTGGAGGGGCCGCTGCGGTTGCTTGCCCAACGGTGGGGGATAGGGTCCCCACGTCGACCCTGTGCGCCGGAGGCTCTGGCGAAATTTTGGCGTCGCCAGCATCTGGAGGCGCAGTTGCGGTTGCTTGCCCAACGGTGGGAGATAGGGTCCCCACGTCGACCCTGTGCGCCGGAGGCTCTGGCGAAATTTCCGCGAGCACGCTGACTGGCTCGACGACGACGCTGGGAGGACTGGCAGTAGCCAGCGAGGGGCGTGCAGAACGGACCAGGAGGTTATCAGAGCGCACAGAGCTACTGATTCAGCGCAGTAGAACCATCGTCAGTTCTGCTGCGACTGGTCAATCATCTTCTAGCACGACTGCCACAGCATCCTCATCTTCAACGCCGGAACAGTCAGCAAACGCTGCTTTAGCGACCAAGGCAGGTGTGGCCCCAGTCGCCCAAGCAAGCGCAGCCCCAGCGATTCGCGACCAGAATCCCTCACCTGTCCTGAGCGCCGGAGGCTCTGGCGAGAACCCGACTCAGCCAGCGTCAGCTTTACAACACGCGGACTTTGTATTGCCAAATTCCAATGTCTCCGCAGAGGACTTCCCAGCACTAGCCCTTCCAGCGACACCGCGCCCAGCGATGGAAACAAGGGGGGATTTGGCCAGCCGGGAGTTGGTGGCTGCCCTGGAGAGAGTCGGACCGCAGCTGCGGGAAGGAGCGCGGTCTGTCAGAGCTCTGAGGGAATCAGCCAGTCTCCAGACATCAGAGCTCCCAGTTCAGCCAGCTCGGCAGGCTCAGCCAGCGGGACAGCCCTCAGCTCCTCAAGGGGACAGGCAGAGGTCGCCAGACAGGAGGAAGGATCCCCGGTCGCCTGAGCAAATGGCCCTGGACCGTGCGTACAGTAAGTGCGGGAAGGACCAGAAGGTCAGGGTGGTCAGATGGATAGAGGGAGCCGGCACTGCGTGGAGTGACCACAGTGGAGACAGTGCGGAGTCACAGGCTTCAGCCCCCGTGAGGTTGCAGATAGTTGCACTGTCAGCTGGAGAAAAGAAGACCCTCACGCAGTGGTTCTACAGTGAGCCACGCACTCGGAGCGGGAAGATCCTTTGGCATCCGGCCTCCCCGCAGGAGTTGGCTGTGCTACAAGCAGGAGTGACAGAGAGGGAATACAGGCGTGCCCTCAAACACGGAACCCTGTCACACCATGAGGGGTTACCAAGGAAACTCTTCGCAGGAGTGAACTTTGGCAGAGCACGTGTTAAGGAAAGTGGAGCGACCCCCACCCGCAACGCCTTCACAGCACTCTCGGCGGCCCCAGCAGAGGCCCAAAGGCAGCCATCCGTGCAGCAGTGGGAGGAAATACCCAGATGCGGATTGGCATACCCACCAGGCTTTTCGCCAATTCCTCGCTTCCCTCCCAGCAGCGACAGCAGCGAGTCCAGTGACTCCAGTGACTCCACAGTTTCCCCGGAACGAGGCAGCCGCGGCAGCAGCAGGCGTAGAGGCAGAGGTAGCAGCAGCGGCAGCAGCAGGCGGCAACGGAGGCGGAAGAAGCAGCTGGCTAAGAAGAGGGCAGTCAAGGCAGCAAAAGGGAAGGCTGTAGATGAGGAGCCTGCCTCTCGAGTATCAGCTCTGGAATCTGAGCTGACAGAAGGGATGGCTGTCAGAACCTTGTTCAAAGACAAAGCTCTGCGGGACCAGGCTTTTGAGTGCCTTCCAGAAGAGCGACAGAAGGCCATCGCTCTGGCAGCAGCTCGGGGTGAGGTGGTGAGTTGGGAAGAAGAGGGCTGGGAAGCTTTGATAGCAACCCAGAGAGAGGTTCTGAAGGGAAAAGATGCCACCTGCGCAGTAGTCCCTTCACCCGAAGAGTCGGAGTGGGTCTGGTATGACTGGACTAAAGCTCGGCACCCCTCACTGAGTCCCGACGAGGCGTGGCGTTTAGCCATAACCACTCGATCAGAGTCCGGAGGATCCCCGTCCAAGTCTGGCAATGATGAGGCATCAGGCTCAGCGTCATCGGCTAAGGCGGCCCCACCAAGCCACGAAGCCCTGGAAGAGTGGAGAGACCCACTGGTACCCATCACTGTAGAACAAGGTATCAGGGACTACGTGAGGCGCCACGACGCTGATGCTCAGACGGCGGTGGCCATAGCCAAACAGTACTCCACCCTAGCGATTAGCTATGGGCATGCCCAGAACCACAGGGCTCGGGAGTCACTGATTAGCCCGGTGATGCAGCTGGTAGGACCAAGGCGGGATCAGGCTGTTCAGAGCGGCACAGATTGCAGCAGATGCGGTAGACTGCTGTTGTCCCCAGCTGGAGGGGTTAAGGTCGCCTCTGGGTTAGTATGGGACGTCATGCTGGGACCCAACAGAACGTGTGAGCAAGTTCCACTCTGTCAGAATTGTACTCAGCCGCACTGGTCTGGTGCATTGGCCCAACTGCCCAACATCCCAACTCCCAGTGTCACTTTACCACAGTCACAACCCCCTCGACAGTCCCAGCCTCCACCTCCACCAGAGGAACCTGAGGAAGAACCTCCGAACTGTCCACCGCCCTGAAGACCGGTCGACCAGGAGCAGACAGAGAGGGATCAGCAGCGGGCAGACTATACCAAGCTGAAGGAGTTGGAAGCTGAGTACAGATTGTTGCTCTCTCTACGGAAGCTACGAGACCGCATCACCACGTACACATGCCCTACGGACAGCCCCAGCGGGGACAGACCATCTGGACATCTGTTAGCTCCCCTGAAGAAATTCATGAGAGAACTGCAGGATCACTTCAAGGAAGCACTGGTGAAGAGAGCGTTGACGAAGAAGAAGTCCTGCGACGATGGAGATCAGGAAGGGGCCACCATCACCACCGTTCCAGAAGAACTACGACTGATCATCAGGGACCGGGTGGAGGGGTCAGCGCAAGGAGTTCTAAATCAAAAGGTGTTGGCCAACCAGATGCTGAGTCCGGATGATTTAGTGGCCACACTTGCGCGAGCATGTGTCACTGACGCCCACCTGAGCATTTTACCCAATATGCTGTCGCGAGCTCGTCAAGCCTCTGGCAAGAACGCTGGAAGGAACGCCGCCACCTTCCACCACTCACTAATGGAGTCCTTCGACATGCTGGAGATGCTGCACAACCATGGGGTGACGGGACCAGTAAGTAGAGCGGCATTACCAGGAATATTTCTAAGTGGATTGACACCAGAGCTGCATGCCAGGGTCCACAAGGAATTAGTTGGAAAGGTGGACTTCAACCAGAGCTCCGGGAAGGTTGAATGGGAGGCAGAACTCCTGCGTAAGTATGTGGAGCAAGCTACAATAGAGGAGCGCAAGGATCCTGCGCATCTGAAGACTGCTCGCGACCAATCCCCTTTCCCTGTAGCTCCCTTGGCAGAGTTTTGGGAGGAAGAAGCATCTCCTGAGGAACAGTGCTACGCCATGCCTACGACTACGACTCCAACGGAAGTGGAAGGCCGACAGCTGCCAGGATCGTCAACCTACTCAGGCTGTCGAAAATGCAAGTCTAAGGAGCATCTGGCTCGCGACTGTCCTCATCAACACCAGCCCCAGCAGAAGGCAGCCTGGGTCAAATGTATCTGGGAGGAGGCTTTCGAGACCTTCAAGAACGCGGGGATAGATACTGGATCTGGCGGGATAGTGGAGCAGCAGCTGGCACTGGTAGCCCCAGAGCACATGGATTTTGCCGAGGGAGAGTCGACGGGCGCCGGTGCCTCTCCCGGACAACGCAGTTAGGCCCCCAGGCCCGCGAGGTAAGTACTCCGCACCTCGCTATGGCCAACAGGAGGGAGGCCGACTCTTCTGGAAAGGAACCAGAGAGAGGCAGGCAAAGTCAGACCTACCGGTGGATCACTCACTTCAGAGAGGATCATCGGTTGAGGCACGGACCAGGACCAGCACAGCGAGCGGTGGAGAAAATGAGGCGGGCATTGCGCTGGCTGAGGAGGTCACGGCCAATCACGGTGGTAGCACCAGGAAGAACTGAACCAGATGCTGCGCCAGCACAGGCATCCCAACCAACAGAGGTTCAGATCAGATTCCCTCTGTTCGGCAAGGGGAGTCAAGGGGCCCCTAGCACGAAGGGGGTGCACCAGCGCGCGTTGCAGCCCCCAGGAGTCAGAAGGGTGCGCTTTAGAGAGGAAGCAGCCCCGCGCCAGCTGGTCGGAAGAGCTCTGCGCCGACAACTGGATCGCGCTAAGCAGCCAGTTCTGTCACACGCCCAGCAACGGTTACGCGACGGGCACCTGTCAGCAGCCTGGAAAGCAGCACAGACAGTAACGCGCAGAAGGAAAGAAGTGGAAGTGCACGGGCACAGAGTCAGAAGTGCATTGGCGCAAATTCGGGAGCGTGTTGACCAGCTAAGGAAGATCACCCGAGTGCACCAGGAAGCTGAGGCAGCTCGACCTGCACCATGGCCCGGTGATTCAGAACCGGAAGATCTGATCACCAGGCAAGCTCGCTGGCAAGCCAAGATAGCAGAGGCCGGTACGTACCATCTGCCAGAGGACAACTCAGATGAGGAGCTGAATCCGCCTGAGAAGGAGCCGGGACTGCACAAACTGGCCAGCATCAGACCAGAGATAGGGGTGGACGCGGGGTCTGGACGCTGGGGAGAATGGCTGGACGCAGATGTGCTAGCCGCTATGGACGCGAAGGGGCCCACTCTGCTGATTTTCTGGGCTTGGGTAGGCAGAGTACGAGTAAATAAAAGTCTTGGTAGACTCTGGAGCTTCTTCTAGCTTCACTTCTGTGGAGGCCGCCAAGAAGTTTAAACTCCAGCCCAAGAAACACGAGACGCCGATGAAGGTGCAGGTAGCAGATGGCACTGTGTACGATGCCAACTCTTGCGTCCGTCCGAAGCTCACAGCCGAGACACGTAAGGGCAGTTATGCTAAACAGGTTACACTGCGTGTCATGCCACTAGCGCTCGGAGTGGACATAGTGCTGGGCGGAGACTGGCTACGAGCACAGAAGAAGGTCACATTTGACTACGCCCAGTATGGCAGCGTGAAGTTCGGACATGGGTCGCAGAAAGTAGTCATCGCGGGTTGCAACCCCGGGTCATCATCTGCAGGGTCTGGGCAGGCCATGGGACTGGTGGAGGCACAGCTTATCAGTACTAAGCAGGCTAGGAAGGATCTGCGAGCTTTGAAGAATAGCGGCGAAGAAGCGTACCTGATGTACCTAGCTCCAGATGGCACATTCAAAATGGAGGCCATCGACGACCCCAACTCTCCCTTAGAGGCATCTGCAGCCTTATCAGAGTCATCTTCATCATCATCATCGGAGGCAGAGGCCAGAGGGTGACAACGCTACACACCACTGAGGATTTCTGTTAATAAAGTGTTAAAAAGTGTCAATTAAGTGTTAAAAAGTGTTAACGGGTAGGAACTGTTAATAGTGGTGGTATAAATCCCGATGGTAAATAATGATTGGCTTGGGAAAAAGTTAAGGAATTATATAATTCATGTTAACAGAATGTTAACAGAATGTTAACAGAATGTTAATTTAACACAATTTTAACAGAATGTTAACACTTAATCGGAGGGGTGCCGGAGGGAGTTGAAATAGGCCCCCCCTCGCGAGATCGTTACACATGTAAGGAATATTAACAGAAAATTAACACTTTTAATAGGAATCATACACGTGGCACTCGGATTAACAGTTTTACCGGATACTAACACTTGGCTGACTGTAAACGGTCATAAATTAACAGATTTGACCGGATCGTCCACGTGTCATGACTATTAACACTAGCACCACTAGATATTAACAGAAATTCCAGATTGTTCCACGTGGCATGTCTATTAACACTAGCACCACTAGCTATTAACAGAAATTCCAGATTGTTCCACGTGGCATGTCTATTAACACTAGCACCACTAGCTATTAACAGAAATTCCAGATTGTTCCACGTGGCATGCTAAGAGGGACTGCCGATGCTACTAAAAGTACCACTGGAACAGATTCGTTCCATGTGGCAAGCAGGCATTCGCTAGCTACACAGAGCAATTGGACGGAGCTGATGAAGCTGCGCTGGCGTTCGGTGTCCTCCTTCGATTGCTGCGCGGAGCTCATGAGGTAGCTTGCGCTATTGCTTCTTACACCGCTTTCATCCCCGGCCATAGGTAAGTGGCGTGTAGAGGTACGCGGTTTCCAGGTGGGCGATGGATAATGACCTTGGTTTCGAGACGGCTTACCGGTAGGAGAAGTGTACGTTTTTCTGCCTCGTTGCACACATACACGCCCCGGCTGTTCATAGTAATAAGGTCCTCAACAGTGGGGTAGGCGGTCACCATAGCCAGGCGGCACACGGTGTCGTTGGCGGCGGAGTTCTCGGCGGAACGCGTCAGGAAGATCAAGTAGTAAGCCTCCACGGTGCCGTACTCAAAAGCGTCGGCCGCGCATGTACTCAAAGCCACGTTGAAGGAGATACGCGTTTTTGCCCGGTTGTAAACCCGGGATGTGAAGTCCTCATCGCCTCTTCGCATGCGCGAGAATCGAAGGACGTCCATGGCTGCATCCAGGGAAGGGCTTGCATGATCGCTAAAAAGGGATCGGACGCACCCCACCAGTTCCCGGTGCAGACGACCCCCCTCCTCGTTTGCCAACGCAGCGGTTGGTACACCGTCGCGGACGAGATAGTGGCCGGTGTCAAGGAGATGGCACACCTTGGAGGAATCGTCAGCCCGGGTGGTCCCAGAATCATGGTATTCGCCGCCCTTGGCCATGGCCATCTCCGTGAGCATGTCCGGAAGGAAGCGGATCCCTTCGTAGCTCCACGCCATGTCGTCCACCGCCGCTTTCGTGAGATACGCGTTCGCTATGCACGTGTCGATCGCCTTACCTCCGACCGGGGCTGGCACCACCCCCTTGCTGTCGCCCAGGAGACGCTCGACCCAGAGCTCGTTGGTGCTGCTCACCACGCCGGTTTCCTCCTCTTGCTTGCACAAGTGAACGACCGCCATGCGCAGATTCAACGTCAACATGTTCATGGGGCATTGCTGTTCCACAATCACCGCAAAGGCCCACAGCTCTTTCCCGGCCTCCTTCCGGGGCTCCGCACGGGACTGGAGGTCCCCACACAATCCTATTGCAGGCCCTCTCATAAAGTAAAGCACCGCCCGCCGCAAAGTCCACCAAGCCTTGTCCAACTCCGGCATCGTTGCGCGACCGGCCCGTTGGCGATCAGCGCACGCGCTACACGGTCCGCAGAGGCTTCAACACATAAAAAATGAAACCCGGTGAACACGAAAATGAAACACTTCAACCAACCAGAAGCAGGCTACGCTGGCGACGGTATGTCCCCAGCGTGACCGCCGGCTTATATGAAGAACACCCTTAAAAACACAGGGACAAGAGGCTTGCATAACCGCCGCATCGTTGCGCGACCGGCCCGTTGGCGATCAGCGCACGCGCTACACGGTCCGCAGAGGCTTCAACACAGTAAAAAAATGAAACCCGGTGAACACGAAAATGAAACACTTCAACCAACCAGAAGCAGGCCACGCTGGCGACGGTATGTCCCCAGCGTGACCTCCGGCTTATATGAAGAACACCCTTAAAAAAACAGGGACAAGAGGCTTGCATAACCGCCGCATCGTTGCGCGACCGGCCCGTTGGCGATCAGCGCACGCGCTACACGGTCCGCAGAGGCTTCAACACAGTAAAAAAATGAAACCCGGTGAACACGAAAATGAAACACTTCAACCAACCAGAAGCAGGCCACGCTGGCGACGGTATGTCCCCAGCGTGACCTCCGGCTTATATGAAGAGCACCCTTAAAAAAACAGGGACAAGAGGCTTGCATAAC